>JAFBJR010000138.1:7398707-7680517 GCA_016785285.1 Brachirus orientalis
AGCACGTCCGCTATATACCTTTTTTTTCCGCGTTGACTTATGGTTGCTATCCCATAATTTAGCCTTACCTGATAATCACATCTTTTTGTGTCCCCATCGAAATAAAAAGATGGATAAAGGTGGAGTGAAGAAGATAACCAATAGAAGAGATGAGCCTCTAAGCAAATTGGTCTACACTGAAAGCCAGGAGGAGGGAGGTCTGTTGAAAGTGGCTCCCCACAGTGCGGTGCCCATCATCTCAGTCGTCTCTGTCATTCCTCCCAGCCCATTGATGCAGCCAGGACAAGTACCTAACGGCCTCAACAACAGTCCCCTTCCAGAGGAGCACAACCCTGTCTCTATCACTGCCACAGCCACACTAGGCCTCTTGTTGGAAGACCCAGAGCCCAGAGGCTTGACCAAAGATCAGCAAAATCAGCAACAACAGTTGCTCCAAACACAGACCTCCATTGCATTTGGGCATCAATCCTTGTCTGGAAGTTTACCTCATCTGGAGGCCAAAATTGCAAACATTACTCAGTCCTCCATGGATTCACTTATTGGGGGATCAGATCCTAACTTCTTCCACACGAAAACTGAGGATTTCTCCATGGATAAAGGAGACCAAGATCACATTGACATTGATCATGCCTTTGATAATATTGGGAAAGATGTGGATGTAAGCCAAAAGTTGTTCTGTGATAATACTCTGGACCTCCTCCAAGACCTTGAGCTTACTGTGTCACCTTCAGATTTTTATGTGGGGGACGATGCATTCCTGTCTACTCTGGCAGATGATCCTCTGCTTGGGGATGTTGGCTCAGAACGGGACATAAAGCCTGCCATGGTTGAGTGCAGTAATGTCGGTGGTGTTGTCTCTGCTGCTCTCAATGGCAGCATTATGGCAAGTCCAGATCAGTCCAGCACTAACATATCCACAGCCTCCAGCCAATCATTTACAACCACTCTGTCTGCATTGAAGAAAGAAAGAGATGATGACTTTATTCAGCTCTGCACCCCAGGTGTGATCAAACAGGAGAAGACATCTCCTGGCCAGATTAATTGTCAGATGAGTGGCTCTTCCACTACAGTTTTGTCCAGCTCAAACCCCATTTCAATCTGTGGGGTCAGCACATCAGGAGGACAGACCTACCACTTTGGAGTCAACCCCATCAGTGGTGAGGTTCAGCAGCAAAAGGATCAGAAGTCTGTGTCCAAAGTGTTTCTTCCAGTGACAACAATCAGTGGAAATTGGAACAGAGGCCAGAGTGTTGCAGTTAATTCCCTTATGCAGAGGTCGAGTGACTGCTTCTCAAGCTCCCCTACCTTCCCCACCAGCTTTGCAAGGTAAGAAACAAAAGCAGAGGTCAGCTGTAAAGTTTGACTTTGATTGTGGCCTCTCTAACTTGATCTGAAACATTTCTCTGTCAACTCTGTCAATTCCACTTCCAATTCTACTGTCATATTTAATTTTACCATACCAATGAGAGGATGTGTAAAATCATAATATTGGCAACAATGTTCTAACTTTTAGAATATTGGCAAAAAGCCCATTCAGGAACCTCATGAAACAAGTTCTCCAATATCTGTGCCAAAATAGTTGATTTATCAGAAGCATATGATGTAATGGCAATTCGGGTAGCAAATTATTGTATCAAATCAGAACAAATACTATTACTTGTCAGTGGTCACTGCTTCTCTGTTGAGACTTCTCTGTTTACTTATGTCTTATGTCAAATCGGACGCTTGAAAGTCAATTTGAAAGTCCCAGTCAAGTTTTCTGTAAGGATTTGTTGCCAAAGTCTTTTAATTTTGACATTATTCTGTTCTATTTCGTGCACTGTTTTCAACAGCTTATTGCAGTGTTCAGCATCAACCAAATACTGACATTTAATTACCATTTTGAGCTGCCTGCCTTTAGAAACATAGTTCACCTGTGAAATGTCACTGAAATTTCAACCTAATGAAGTTTTTGGTTTACTGAGTCTCAATGACTGGTGGGATGTCATGAGTTAAAACTGCTGGTTATTGGTTGTTTGTTTAACTTAACTTTGGCTTCACTTATTCATACACTTGTGTGAGAGGAAAGGGTTTCATTGGTTATTGAACAGTTCAGTAAACAGTCAGAGACACATAGATAGCTGTCATATACCTGATACAAGTCTGTTTATAAAATTCCCATGGTTTCTAAAAAATCGTGAGTTGTACACCATCTTTTGTCATTGATAGTTTCAATATAAAAGCAGGCTCTGATATCTGGTTTCACAAATCAAACCATTGTGATTCTGGATTAGTGTTTCACTTCTCATGCACACTGTGCATACTGTAATTATTAGTCTGTACCAAACACCCAGTGACATGTGACATCATCAGATGGTGCGTACATTCCAGAATTCAGCAAAAATATACAAGAATAATAAAGATAAATACAAACTTTATATCCCAAAAGCTGTAGAGAATGAATGTATGTTGTTTTTGTGGGAGCGTTTGTTGTGTCGTTAAGTTTGTTTCACACTGAAAAGAGAATTTTTACATTTTCCTCAAGAAAGAAGCAGACATGAAAGCATGGGTACCAAGCAAAAGAGTTTGATTTTTAAAATTGAGACATCATAGTTAATTGCCTTGGCAAATCCCCATGTCGGCTAGTTGACCTAATAACCTTGCTGTATCAGCTAGGATCATGCACTGCACAGGATGGGGCTGCAGCAATGTTGCACTCTAAAACAGGGGAATTCCACATTTATATGTGACAGGCACTAAATAATTTTTCTGTCAGGCTACATGAGCCTCAGCAGCAGTGTGTGTATATCACATGTCCTAACTTAAATGTGTCATCAGTAAATATGTCAGTTTTCCCTTTATTTCAGAAAATAGGGATGGGCATTTCAAGCAAAAGAACTACTCAATGATCACAGGGAACTAGCTGACAATTATTTGAATATTCAAGTACATTCTGTAAAATGTGTCATTTTGAAATGACAAATAAAAATAGACCATGATGGAATTTTTACAACCCGTCCACAACTGGTGGACAGCAAAAAAGTCTAACGCAACCGTCTTCCACGACCTCAGAGCTACTCGATAGATCACACACCTTCGCCTGCACAGCAGGTTTAACTTCATTATATGTGAACCTCAGGTGTTTAGCCCTTGGATCCAAGAAGGATGTGATGTATGCTACTATGACACTGCTGACATCTCCAGGTGCAAGTCGCCACTCAAGACACAGTGCAAATTTTTACAGACAAGATTTATAATTTAATGACTATTTGAATATTGGAAAATCATTGCAAATCCCTAACAGATAGTGTATTTTAATGTTAAAGGGGTTCATTTGGTCAGATCTCTTAAGTTTTTACAGCTGCAATATGTCAAAATAAGTTGAGATTCAGCACTGGTAACTGGTAATTTAACTATAGTGATTAATTAAGTGTCACTTTCACATATTTGCCACACCTGTTCTGTAAGAGAGAGATGTTCTTCCAGTGCAAAGAATAAAAAAAAAAGGACTGCTTGTTCCTCTGACTTGGCCATGTGATTTTGGTAAATCTTAATTTCTGCAGTGATTGCTTTGCAGTGAGCTGCCATTCAGACAACACTTGGGTTTATTTACAGTGTTAGGATTGCACCTGGCTACACAAAGTGTCTTTTGTACAATTTTGACTTTACTTTAGAGTTTTATAGGTGAGCTGTGACTGCCGCTGTAGGGTCCACTGTGCGAAACAGCTCAAAAGTCTCCATCAAGCCTTTGATACACATGACAGAATCCCGTGTCTTTAAGTTTTTTTTTTGTGCCTCTCCTGCATTGACACCTATCTAATTCACAGTATCTGACAGGGAGTGATCTCTTTAAAGATTGGCATGCAGTAGTGTGTCATTTGAATTAGGGCCAAGAATAAATTATTTTTGGATTGTTTGTGCATAATGTGTCTGACAGTCATTCTAATGCCTAGTGATCATGATGGGGATAGACACAAGGTACACCTAATTTGCAGTTGACATATGACTTCAGTCACGCTATATTTTTGTTATGTAGAGATATGCATTTCTCTTTGTCTGTGTGTTAGCTTGTGATTATGTCTTATGTGTGTGGTGTGACCTCAGGTAATTTTGTGAGGTTGTGTTGACGATTGTTATTGGATTGTTGGTGTTTTAGCTAAGTATGTGATTCCAGTCAGTTGGAGCATTTTTGTGCCCTGGTTATCCACATCCACTTGTGTCACATGTGGTGGTTTGAAATCAGCTCAATATGAGGGTTTACAGTGGCTTATGTGGTTTGCATCAGTTCACAGAGGTGAGGTAAAACAGTGATGCCTCCTTTGCATCCTGCTGTGGCTCGTTGGTCCGAGTAGGTTGCATAGAGTGTCTGACTTGACACGATGTTTACTACTTTAAATTTTGCCAAACTTCTAATAAATCAGTCCTCTCAGTGCTTCAGGTTTTTCAAATATTGGCTATTAATTAATTACATCATAGTTTTAAAATTTTAATCAGTGTCATTGTCTGACTTAAACAACCGTTTACTCATTGAAGACTGCTTCACCTTGAGAACTGCCTTGCTTTGTTTCTATTTTTGAAAATGTACATTGTAATTGTATGTGGTCCAATTAACACTATGTTGCTGTAAATTAAGGAAGAAAAATTAATAACAGTGCAGTTTCCCTCTTAGATCATATGTCGGCTTGATTCTATGGTCTGCATTATGTAACCTTTGTTTTTAGTGTGGCATTTCCTCCTCCTAAGATTGGCCCAGCCCATATTCTTAGACTTCAGTCTGTGAGTCAGATGTACTGCATAAATGTAGCTATACTGAGTGTCTTGCTGCTGTGTTTTGCCTGGCACAGGGGTTTCCACAAGGACATGTATTTGCTAGCTTGGACCCACTAGATGTCCAGAATGCCATAGCTTTGATGCAGTTCTAAATTGAATATAAATGATCATTAAATAGAGCTTTTGTTGTAATGTTGTGCTAAGGCAAAGTTCTGTAGCTTCAGCATCATGTTTTATCCATATTGGCATGTGTTTATATATTTAGGGCTAGGGAATAATTTAGTAATAATATATTGTTTATACAATACGACTTTCTCTTACAAAAAAATATAAAAAAAACTGAGGATCAGTATATATTGATGTCATGTCTTTGCATTACACAATCACTCATCAAAGTATAGCACATTCAATCACTTTGAACGTCTCCCCTTAGATGTGTGAAATGTTGGTTTTGAACAACAGTTTTTTTGTTTTTTGTTCATAAAAACGTTTAAAACTACACAGCTTTCTTTAACTTTCACTGAAGATAAAAAAAAGTTTTATTGCCTATATCTGCCAAATTGTTTTTTTCTAGATTGGTTTATAGTTTCAACACAGTTTTTCTGTTCATCAAACACATCATTTTTTTTTTTTTTTTTTTGGCAATTGCAATTATGGTAGCGAGAATGTCAGGGTGGAAAGAGGGGATCACATGTAGCCAAGGCCCTTGGGTGGCTTTGTGCATTTCTGGCCTTTTGTAAACCTCTCTATTGGACACAATAATGGTAAATAGAATTGATTGTTGTATTGGCCATTAGTTGCAGCTTAAATATTAATGATGATAATGCATAGTCACAGTTCTGCAGTAACCTTTATTTGCTGCAATTGGTTTAGTTGGGGAATCCATGTGAGAGAGTAAATTTTGAGAAATGGCTATGACTCACAGCTGAATAACTCTTAGGGAAAGGGAGACTACATTAAAATAAGGTTTCAACCAACAGTGTGCTGTGCTAAAGCAATTTTCTAACTAAGCTTATAAGCATTTTTCTGCTGATTGCTCTGTCTCATCTGAGAATATATACAAGCTTAAAAAGTTATTGCAGTGTGGAGAATAATGTCTTTATTTTAGCACTACGACTTAAACCTGACCAGTGCTGGTAAAGTCAAGCTGTGGTTTGGTGCCTGTTTTAATGGGTATTTGTATGGTATGTGTTATTATAAAAGCTTATATGTAGGATATGAATAGCCTCAGGTCTCAGTCTTGAATATGTTCTTCGAGAAAAGTTTGGCAGAAGTAGCTATTTGTTACAGTCTTGCTGTTACACACCCCCTTATACCCCTTTCTCTTCCTCTCTCTCATGCTCATGGTTTGCTTCCTGCCACCAAGAGCAAAGCTGCAGCTGTCAATTACCTATAATCATTTTCCTTGTGTGTGTATGGGACATGCAGGTCTTTAGCTCTTTGTATTATGCAAATAGAATTGATTGTTGTATTGGCCATTAGTTGCAGCTTAAATATTAATGCTATTTGTTACAGTCTTGCTGTTACACACCCCCTCATACCCCTTTCTCTTCCTCTCTCTCATGCTCATGGTTTGCTTCCTGCCACCAAGAGCAAAGCTGCAGCTGTCAATTACCTATAATCATTTTCCTTGTGTGTGTATGGGACATGCAGGTCTTTAGCTCTTTGTATTATGCATGAGTGTGTAGGTTTGTGCCTTTGTATTCATGTGGTTGTGTCATGTGCAGCACAGTAGCAGGTCAGGCAGGAGGCGGACCACAGAATACTGCCATGAAACTCTCACTCTCCTGACATACTTTCCCTCCCACTTCTCCACAGCTGGCACTGAGTGAATGTGCCATTCCTGTCGCTTTTGTATTAATACTGTATTTCCCTGTAACTTTTCTGCCTCAAATAATGTGTTTTGATGCTGAATGTCAGCTCCCCCCACTTAGAGCTGTATCCAGCTGAAAGTATTGCAGTTATGCACATAGAAGCAGCAGCACCAAGTCTTAAATTCATTTAACAGGCTATGAAGCCACCTTCCCCCCTACATGCACTCACTACCAGCTAACGGAAACTCAAATCCTTTTCTTTTTTGTTTTTAAGCTGTACATGCTCCTTTAGCAACAAATGTAGCTATTATTTAAGCAGGTTCATACTTTATATTGGTGACATTCTATTGTATAGTCAATGTGAATTTTAGGTCAACAAAGCACAGTAAACATAAAATATACAATTCTTGACTTCAGTGCTGGAGACTGGATTTGCTGTCCCATCTTAAGAGCTGGAATGTTGACCTTTTTTCCAGTTACCATACGTTCCATACCTCAGCTTCAAATGTCTATATGTTTTTTAATCTCTAATATTGTTTTTTAACCTTTACTGTTTTGTAAATATTGTTAAGGTTATTGATCACATTATTTTTCTGAATCTTAAATATTGTGCAGAGTATTTGCCAGAAATGTCAAAAATCTAAATATGAAAAATGTCAATGGCTATGTAGTCCATTAATCCTTGTTCTCTGAATCACCAAATATTGAATTTGTCTGGCAAAGGGGTTGGTTTAATGGACCTCTCACCCACCTTCATTGAGGCTCAAAATGAGGAAACATTTAACAAGGAATGCTGTTAATACCATTGCTCTGGGGGATGACTCTGGCCCTGACTACAGTACCAGCAGCTGTTACAGCTGAACCCTCTGAGAAGCATAGAATAACTGTCTTATTGGTAGAGGATTCCACAGAGTTAGATGTAATGTGTTGTGGTAGTGACATGAAGAGACTGAATGCAGAGGACTGTAAAGATTTTATGGATCTTATTTTTGACCGCCCTACAACATAGCAGAACTTCTGCTGTTGCTACCAATGAACAGTCTGACAATAAGACGGGCCAAGGCGTTTCAAAGAGGGAGGGGCGTGCAGACCTTTTATGAGAAGTTTAAAAGATTTCTGTTTATTGTTAAACTCCTGCGGGACGGATTAGACAATAGTGCTCCACTAGCTGACCTCATGCACCAAAACACAATTTTGCCAGATAGCAATGCTCTTAACAACCATCAACATACATAACCAACAGCATATACAGTATGCCTGGCAATATCTCAGGCAACGTATCTCTTTATGGGCTGTTTTCATAAAAAGTAAAAATAGCTGTTGTACGCCACAGAAGCAGTCAGGGACAGACTTATTGTCAAGCATTTTACTGGATTGCCACGATTCTGAGGACTGCAGAGGTGAATCACTGCTATAAAACACATTCAGAGTGAGTGTAGAGTATGGAGTTATGGGACATGATCATAGGTTATTTTTCCAATTTAACTGCCAACCAGAAAACTGTGAATCTAAATGCCAACGTCATTTAGATTTAGTGAGGTTGCAGACTCCAATGTTAACTAACTTAAAGAGGTTGCTTATTTTACAATCTTTTATTTTAACGTGTAAGCATTCACCATCATTCTATGCCACCAGTAGAATGAGGGAAAGTATTTTAGGCAAGGGTCTTGCTTTACAGACGCAGCCATCTTTTGCTGCCTTTTTTCTACAGCAACCTGAATGGAGGCAGCCAGAGTCTGCATTTTACATCAGAAAATCTGTGCAAAGATGAACAACATCCTTTCTGACATGCAAGGCCATCATAGTTCCCTGATACTCTTGCAAAAAGGGAGTAGTCTAGACCTTTGCTGTTTCACCATTTGATGTCTCTCATTTTTAAACACTGTTCCTCTTAGAGTTGAAATACTCCTGGTTCTATAAGCCCCATGTTGTTAAGTTAATTCAGCTCTTTAACAGTATCATAGCACTTATATTGTTTACTGTCCATTTATGTTTAGCAACCAGATACCCAGGAGGTTTGTGTGGCTAAAACCTTAAGACAATCTATGTTGGATTTTTCTTAAATTTGCAACCATTCATTGTGCATTCCTTTTCAGCAGAAGCATGACTTATAATTAGTGAAGATGTTGCACTAATATCAGTGTGCGTATAAATACATACACTGTTTGTATTGGAGGGCATAGTAGGTGGATATTTTAGAGAAGGTTAGCCCAATCTTTGGCCAAACAAACCCAGCCTCTCCACTCCTTCACAGAAGCTCTGCTGTTGTTCTGCTTGTAACTATGACGGAGAGCTACAGACCAGTTTCCTTTTCTATTTTAGTAGTTCTTACCTCAGGGAAGAGGCACTTCCTTCTGACTCTCATATATACTCCTCTTCATGCAGTTTTGATGAAGATGAGGAGATAGGAGATTGTAGTAAGCAAAGAGTTGTATGCCCTGAATTCTTTCATCTGTGGTAGCAGTTTTTTGTCAGTTGCATATTAAAAACAAGTGATGTTGAACCCATGAATCTTGTGTGGCTGTAAACTTGCAACAAGAGGTTAGAGTCCAGAGGATGAAATTGTAAAGTGTGGCCACATACATGTAGTCACTCAATCAATTTATTAGGTCTCATTCTTATATGTGATTGTTGATAACTGACATTTTTCTGGATGGGCCTAAGTGAACACTCATTCCCAAAAAAGAACGGCTGTTATGGCAATCCTATCTCTTAACAGCTGTTTTGTCTGAAGTGACAGAGAAGCTTGGGTTAGATTGGGGCCTGCTGGCCTGACCCTCATGTCTGAAACTGGGGCACCAGTATTGTCATGTATGAAATGGTTTTGCTTAATTCAACCCAGGCTGATTGATCACACTGCTGCAGACACAAGTGGTTAACTTTCTTAGCAACAGTGATGATTAAAACGAGGCCCATTTTTGGGTGTCTCTGCCTTTGTGTTGCGGCTGAGCTCTGACCTATAGTAAACTATGAGGGAATGCAAGAACTTCCTGTTGGTGGCAAGCAAGCTCTTCAACAGATGGTTTCAAAAAGGGGAAGTTTGACTTCTCCACATCACTTTGCAGCTTTGAATAGTTTGTGTCATGGCAATCCCTATAAACAAAGTGATAGCTTGATTAATGGCTTTGGCTTTGGTTTTGATAAAATAACTTTGAAGCTCTGACTTCACCTGAGATTTACTTTGTTGTTGCAAACCCATAGCAGCTGCAGTAATTGGATTTGAACCAGTAACCTAAAGCTGGTGAGTAAAGCTGTCCTGCTGATATCCCAGTGGGCCATGAGAAACTGGTTACCCTCCCCCACACCCTGTGACATCACTACCATTACCACTCATCAGCCCCTCCATCCAGCCTACTGGTCATCACACCCTCCTTTTCGGGCTTGAAGGGCTTTTGTTTGCATGTGTGTATTTGTGTGAATTTTCTGCTTTACTAGCAGTATGTTAAGGAAAACCCACATACATCTGTGCATGACAGATGGCGTACTAGCTTCATCATAGCAGCTTTATAGTAACTGAATTTACTGTACAGACCTTAACCCAGGCTGCTGTTCTCATTTCAGTGGGCTATTGACTATGATCCAAATAGCAGCAGTTTAGACATGCTGCACTTTTCAGAGACATAATTACATTGATGAAACCATAACATTAATAATAAATATAAAATTTGTATAATGTTAATGTCAAAATATAAAATTGCTATTGTTTTTTTCTCTGTAAACCGTTTATCGTAGCTGATCTTTAAAGTGTATTATTCATCATTTTGCCTTCTTCACTGTGGAAAAAGCTGAAAACACAGTGTTGATGTGTTGATCAGTTATCAGCCAGCAGAGTTTAACTGGCCAAGATGTGGACAACAATGTTAGCATTTTAATACGTATACCTGTTCAGTACTGTGCACAACAGTTAGGCGGGGCTGAAAGAAATCTTGTAAAGTAAGAATACTTTAACGAATATTAATTCTAATAGTTCATTTTTTTATAAGGAAAGTTATAAATTATATACTATAAATATTTATATAATATATTTATAACTTTCTCTACATCTATGTTGTCCAATTTACACAATAATGAAATTTTAAAACATTGTTGTTTAGCATGTTTTTCTTAAACCATTCTGATAGCATCTACCAAACTCAAACTAAAACCCTTTTTTCTTTACAGCATTTGGTAAAATGTTTCACCAGAATATGAAGATTTTCTTAAAATTTGTTAGAAAGTCTTCATGGATGTGTGTTGTCAGTTAAATTGAGAGTAACTAACCCCCTTTGTGGTGTCCACTCCCACTGAAACTAGCCAATATGTTAAATTTGATTCAGTTTAAGGTGTGAAATATATTGCAAGTCATAGACAGTCAAAATTAAATTGTACAAATTTTCAGTGCAAAGTTTTATCTAATACAAGTCATTAGATGTAAATGGACATATTTATTGATCAGAGAGTTTGTCTGTAGAAAGCTCTTCGCCTCATCTTGGTTAGACATCCTCTTTTGAGGCCTGATGGTTTTTTCATCTAGCTGACTAGACTTGATGTTTTATGTTTTACTCAGTGTGAACTTGCCTCCCTGGCTCAAATCTGCATGTTTTATTTCTAAATGTGACTCTTATCAAATCAAACTCAATGTTTTTATTGCAGAGGTAAACATGTGGACACTTGGGCAGACTTTGTTGTTGCATGTCTCATGTTCAATATCCTCTCAGTGTAGGCTTGTTGTTGCTGTGGCCACTTTAGATAGAAAGGGGGTGTGGACCTCTGGGCATTGGTTGCTGCAAAGCCTTATGCACTCTAGTGGTAGTTTTTAAGAAGTGCATCTCTAACCACTGTTGACTGGGTCTGGAAATATCTGCGGTTAAATCAAAGAGAGGGCTATTGTTTTTTGTTTTTTACAAGCATCGGATATGAGATGATACCACCGGTCTCCGGACAATTTAAAGCTTAAAAGGCCCAAATGAGTACAATAGGACTCAGTTTTCTTCACCAAATATTTGGGAAATTTAGAACACCAGGTTCAGGAAAAACAACCACAATAAACACATTGACTGTTAGAAAGATAGAATGTATATGTAATGTATCTGTGCATTTTATATGTTCAAAGTTTTATTGCAGAGCTGTAAGTGTGAGCTATAGCTGAAATCCCAACGTTGAGAGGGCAGTTCCAGTAGTAAGGGTCGGTAGTATAAATTACATATTGTAGACGTAGAGTAAGTACTATGAAATTGAATGGACTTAAACTCTAAGAAGCAATGCGAATTACTAACATTGCCAAAAAACAAACCGTATCAGTTAGGATACATTGCTTTATTTTTGTTTATAAATTGTATATTTTTGTAGTTGAGAGACTGAGTGAGTTTCTCCTATCTCTCCTTACAGTTCTACCTCCAGACAGGAAGGTGGTGCTGCCACATCCTCTGGCCAGGTAAAGAGTGGGACTCATAAAATCTGTCAAGTGTGCTCTGATGAGGCGTCAGGCTGTCACTATGGTGTTCTCACCTGCGGCAGCTGTAAGGTCTTCTTCAAGAGAGCGGTAGAAGGTAAAAGGCCACACATGAGTATTTCCTAGATTCATTTCACCACACAAGTTTACAAAAGTGGTGGATGTTTTTTGTTCTTTTTTGAAGGGATGCTCACTACAACTTTTTTCTTGTCCAACTTTATCTTGTCGCACAGATAAAACCTTGAGTATCCACCACTGTGTTATCAGTAAAGTACAGTCGTTTTAACATCCTTTAAACTACTAAGCTGTTAAAATGCCATAACCAGCCTTTTCAAAAATATAATGATCAAGCTGTATAAAATCTATTTTGATCCCACAAATAACTAACTGCGCTAAGTGAAGCGTTCAGGTGACATTTAGGTTTCTGAATAATGTTGGGTTTTACGGTCTTCTTTTGTACAACATCTGATCCAGTGATTTTGACAGCTGTCAGACCAGTATTGGCTCATCCTTGTTTAAAAAAACTTGGAGACATAATAAATGATGTATACAACTCTGTTATTTTTTTAACCACCTACAGTGTTTTTATTTCAGATAAATTTTTCTCTGCTTTTTGCTTTTATGTTTTAGGGCGGCATAATTACCTGTGTGCTGGGAGGAATGACTGCATAATAGACAAGATAAGAAGAAAGAACTGTCCGGCCTGCCGCTTCCACAAGTGTCTGATGGCAGGCATGAACTTGGAAGGTGCATATTAACCACTCAGAAAATCATAAAGGAAAGTGTACTCTTGAGGTGGTACAATGTTTCCTGTCTCTTTTTTACCTTTTCTGTTTTTGTCGGGTAACCCTGCCCTGCATGTCTCCTTCTGTTTTCAGCGCGCAGCCAGAAAAAACGTTTAAAGGGCAGCCACCTGAGCAACTCGCCCAAGGTTATTACGGCCACTCCACCAGTTGAAGACTGCACCCTGGTTCCCAAGGGTATGCCTCAACTGGTTCCCTCAATGCTGTCCCTACTGAAAGCCATTGAGCCAGAGACTATTTACGCCGGCTACGACAGCACCCTGCCCATCACCTCCACACGCCTTATGACTACCTTGAACCGATTGGGTGGCCGACAGGTCATCTCTGCTGTCAAGTGGGCCAAAGCACTGCCAGGTTAGTCGACAGTGCATGCAGGCTCTATGTGGTGAGATAATTATAATGTGCAAAGGATATGACACACAGCTTATTCTGCAGGTTACATTTTTTTTGAACACACACATGTCATACTGTCTGTGCCATATCAGGGCACATGTTAATGTTTTACCATATGTGCTTTTCTCTTTTGTTTGTTATTTCCTTACAGCCTAAATGCAGCTCACACTTTTGTTTTGTCAAGCCTTGAGTTGGCACCCAAGAAAAATATATAATTAGGCCAAAATCTATAAATATGCTTATTTCAACCACTTTAAGAAAGAGCCCAAAGAGTGTCACCTTCTGAAAGCTATGTTCTAGTGCACATCTGAATTATTGTCTGTACTTTGCTGTACTTTATAATGAAAGAACAATGTTCATTGTTCTTTCATTGATGCACCTTTTCGCACTCTTGACTTGAGTTTTAATCTGAAGAATGATTTCTATGTCCTTCCCCTCAGGTTTTAGGAACCTGCACCTGGATGACCAGATGACCCTGCTGCAGTGCTCATGGCTCTTCCTCATGTCATTCAGTTTGGGCTGGAGGTCTTACCAACAGAGCAATGGCAACATGCTCTGTTTTGCACCAGACCTCGTCGTCAATGAGTATGTATGAGTCTTTAGTCTATAAGTGTATTAATGTGTTTAAATGCTCTCCACACATTCTGAGGTCATGTCTCACCATTGCCAATAGAAATGAAGCTTGCACAAACTTGCAAACTCCATGCAGAAACCCGAAGAAACCTGAATTTTCTGTCATATTTTGTTGCACAATGTACAGTTGGATTTTCTTGAGCATAAATTGAAAATATCATACTCACTTTGACTTGTTGAGCAACAGTTACCAAGTGTCGAAACACAAAATAAAAATCTGGCTTTATAATGGCTGGAACCAATCCCCTGTCAATCACGGTGTCAACACACAGAGATGAAAAACCATTTGCTCACACCTATGGTCAATTTAGTACCTCCAATTAACTATTACCCAATCTGCATGGTTTTGGACTGTAAGCGGAAGCTGAAGTACCCAGAGAAAACCCACGCACACAACAACAAACTGAAATGAAACTGAATCCCATTTCTGGAAGAATTATTTTATATATGACCCACAGATCTATAGATTAGTCATTGCAGTTTTAAAGGGGGAATGGTAAGATGCAGTTTTATCAGTCCTGTCTGATTCCACCAGGGAGCGAATGAAGCTGCCCTACATGGCTGACCAGTGTGAGATGATGATGAAAATTTCCAGCGAGTTCGTCCGACTGCAGGTTTCCCATGACGAGTATTTGTGTATGAAAGTCCTGCTTTTGCTCAGCACAGGTGAGACACATCACCTTTTTTGTCCACAACCACACATGAAAGGTGGTCTAGTAATTTTCACAGATGCTGGGAGTGACCGCTGACCTATGCACAACACAAAACATCACAAAACAATTACTGTCTGATTAGGTAAAGGGAAATTCAAGGTTTTTCTTTTAGAAATTTGAAGTGGAAAAAAATTGGTTGGCTGTACAAAGGTAAGGCTTATCGTGTCGTATTCCATTTTTGTAGTGCATGAGTAATAATGGGTGGAGAGGGGTGAATTATATTCAAAGTGGATTAACAACCATTATAAAAAATACAACTATAAACCACAATTTCAGGTAGTTGAACACACCTTGCTGTCTGTGTGCCTTTATCAGGTTGTACTTGTTTTGTTCTGGAAGGTGTGTGTCATATTAGTGCTTTGTGATATTAGAAGGTTTGTACTCTGAAACAATGTGATGCTGATGAGTTGCTGTTTTTAATACTTCAAAATATGAACATTTACTAAAACTGTAAAATATGACTGTCTATAGTTTTGCAGTATAAAGGGGAATTCCAGGATTTTCAACCTGGGTCGAATGATTATAAATGTGGGTGCGAAAGTAGATGAGCTCGACCGGCAGCCGTGACTTGGTGGCAATTGGACCAAGTCACCAAAAGCCACCAAACATTTTAGTCTGATAACATAAATAAAGCACTGGAGTCAGTCAGGTGTCACTCTGAATTCTCAGAGGGACTTGAGAGATGCAGGAAGACAAAGCATGAATAGTTGGAATTCTCCTTTACAGATGAGAGATTTATGTTCTAAATGTGAAAGAAAGAAATATTTTTCCTCTTGTCCTAGATATTTACTTTAATTCTCTCTCTCTCTCTCTCTCTCTCTCTCTCTCTCTCTCTCTCTCTCTCTCTCTCACTTCTTCTCTCTCTCTCTCACTCACTCACTCACACACATATACACATACACAGTGCCCAAGGACGGTCTGAAGAGTCAGGCTGTATTTGAAGAAATTCGAATGAACTACATCAAGGAGCTGGGGAAAGCCATTGTAAAACGTGAGGAGAACTCCAGCCAGAACTGGCAGCGTTTCTATCAGCTCACTAAGCTGCTGGACTCCATGCATGAGGTACAGAGACACAACACTTAAGGATAAAAATGCCTCGTGCCAGATCAGCGTTGCAGGTCGTCAGCAAGTAGTTGGACCAGCTGTGGTGATTCACTGTCTTTGTTTGACCTTATTCTTGTTAGTGTGGTATGCAGTTTGAAGAGATCATTTTCATAGCATACATAGTCATGACAGTTTTATAACAAAAAGAATCATAACCACTAGGCCATTGTAAATCAGGCGTTTTGAAAACGCCTTGTTTGTGTTCTTGTATGTCTTATGTTTTGTGTAGCTTGTCCGTCACTTTAGCCTCTTTCACCTTTCCCAATGCTCGTGGTTATTCTGCATTTTGGCACTTCACCCGTATCACCCATTTCTGTGCTAAAATCATGGTATTGCACCAAGAGCGACGACCCTAACAGAGGTTGTTTATGTAGAACATTTTGGTCCTGAACAGGATGATAATGTTTATTTCAGCTCTGGCAGAGTTTTTCAGTGTTCATAATTATGCTGTCCTCTGTGCCCTGCAGATGGTTGGAGGACTTCTCGACTTCTGCTTCTTCACCTTTGTGAATAAGTCCCTGAGTGTGGAGTTCCCGGAAATGCTGGTGGAGATCATCAGCAACCAGTTACCAAAATTCAAGGCCGGGAGTGTCAAACCCCTCCTCTTCCACCAGAGATAACTGTGACCCCAGAACAGACACAATGCCTTAAAAAATCCCACCATGTCACCTCACCACCTGCCCCACCCCCACCACCACACATCGCCCTGTAGTAGGACGATGGAAGGACTGAGGAGAGAATGATGTTATGCAACTTTGTGCAGTGGCTGACAGGTTTGAAGGGAGGGACTAGAAATGTTTGTTTGTATAGGAACCAGAGTTCTTTCTTTTTTTTGTCAAAGGTGTAGTATATAACAACAAGTAGGAATTATTTGTAAGATAAAAGATAATCACACAGAGTTATAGGCTAACATCCATCTTGTCTCAGGTTTCTTACCTTTAAACACAGAACAATATCTTAAGTAGATTAAACAATTATCTATGTACAGGCGCTGATATTTTCTACATTTTCAAATTGTAACAGTTTTTACAGTTTCCCAGGTCACTTGACTAATAACATGCTCTTCAGTAGGCCTTTTGACCCTATGTTCCTCTTTTAATTTTTCTAGGAGGTTGTAACAATGTTTTGTCAGTCATAATGATAAAACCCATCTTCAAGTCATTTAAAAGCTATATATATATGATTAGTTTTGGACAAACAAAACAATTCTGTTGGACTGTTAAGACACAGCCATTCAAAGGATTTCTCCCACAACTTAACCTCTTCCAGGTTTACACAGGTCTGCTATAAAAGGGAAAATGATGTGCCTTGTTTGCTTCAAACATCATCTTAGCTGTTTTCTTCCTACATGTCCAAGACGTGCTTCTCTTTCACCCATCATGGTCTTCCTCCATCGTATGTTGATTGTACTTTTTATATCACATGCAGTTACATGTTTTCCAGCTCTGTTTTTCCCGTGACAGCTCAGTTCTTCATTCGTGTGTCAAAAATGATCCTTATTCTTGAGAAAGATGATTCAAAGTCTGCCTACTTTTAAAGTAATCAACCTCATGTTGAACTCCACATTTAGGTGCCAGTCGAGCACTTAGTTTCCTGCTAAAGGCTTTTGAAAGACTGCGAAGAAAGACTGTTATCATGTATAGTTTCTACCATATGACTTTAGATGGAGTATAGTTGGTTTCTATTGGACACAGCCCCCATTTATATTTATTTAGCTCAGGGCTCCCACACCTTGGTTAACATCAAATTCAGGGTTAGTAGTAGTTCCCAGGACCGAGTCCCTCGAATTCAAGGACCGAATGTGTTGACGCAGCTTAAGATGGGAGGGAAACTTGTAAGGGCCACTTCATCCACTTTTTATTGTTTGCAGCACAATCTTCATCTGGCCGAGATTGTCATTGAGATCTTTGTAATTTCCTTTGATGTGTTAGAGATCTTGGAATTTGCATTTCCCAGACATAACATAATTTGCTCATTGTTCTTCATGGAATCTCATGTCAACGGCAAAGAGAAACAGTGGCCTGTGCCCAGAAAACTACTAGTAATTATGACTCAGTGTTTGTTCTGCATAGGCCTAGTCTACGTACATCAAGCACTGCAGGGCACATGAAACATTAGGAGGCGGCGTAACAAACAAGGAGACATTTACGTGAATATTTTAACTTCTTTCTTGCACAAATTCAAGCAATTGCAATTACTCATGTCTATTTAGGGCAGTTTTCAAAAACTTTCAAGGGCCTTGATATTTTTTTTTTTAATTTACAAAAGGATTTCAAGGACTGATTTTTGCCCCCACTTTGCCCAAATATCCTACTAATGGAATGTGAAATTTTGTGTGACTACCAATCAGAAATGGGAGGGCATATTTTATTTTGTTTGCAAACTAAGTTGTGTTTAATTTGGGAAAATGCCGCTGCTATGCTTGTTGTAAAAGAAAAACCCATCCTGGTCCAGTGTGTAAGAATTGGTGACCTCTAATGGTGAGACTGCAGATTGCAATAAACAGAGGCTCCACCACTCCACCCCTTTTCAAAGCCAGGCCCTTGCTTAAACTATGTATAAATACATTGTTCAAAGTTTAAGACCAGATGATTAACTTAAACATAATTATGGGTCAAATATTCAATATCTGGCAATGAATCCTCCTAAATGTTACACACTGGACCTTTAAATCCTTGTTTAGTCCTTTGTTCTTCCGGTGAAGATCCCCCTTTGACAGAACATCAATGCTCTCAGTAACCCTTCACTCTGGAAATTATGGCTTTGGGGTTTATTGGGTTGCTTTTATTTGTTAAAGGAATAGTTTACCAATTAGTGAAGTATGATTATGTCTCTAGAGTTGAGAAGATTGATGGCAGTGTTGTGTCGGTCCAGCAGCTCTGTAGTCACCAGATTCTATACTTACCATTTTTTTTAGCAGTTGGACTGAAAACGTGGGAAACCTGCTATTCTGACTCCACACTTTATTAACGTTATAAAGAGAAGACACACTCCTGCAGCAGAGGCAGGGCAAGTCACAGATTTTCATGGGATTATGTGGCTGTATCTTTGCTGGTACGAGTATTTTATGGTTGCCTGGTAACAGGTTGTCTTCTTGAAGTGTAAGTCAGACGTACAAACTCTTCCTTCTTCAATTTATAGTACATAGACAGAAGTCGCATCAAATCTTTTCATCCAACATTTTCTCAAGTATTGAACTATTCCTTCCAAGTGAAGAGTTTGAATGATGGACAGCACTTTGGCTCAGCTGTTGGTTGATTGATCATCTTGTAAATCTCACTCTGCTTTATCATTGAGCTCTTTTAACACCCCATCAGCACATTGCCTTTACTGTATATCAGTGTATCTCTTAATGCTTTTACATGCTTGTTTGTTCTTAAGTGTGTCAAAAACCACAAAGTTGGAAAAAGCACTTGGCATCACCTCACACCTCAGTGAAAATGTAGCATCACTGACTGGGAAGGCAGGCAAAATGGATCCTTTACTCTCTGGGAACTATTTCAGTGCCAAACTCCTGTTTTGTCTGTTTTCAGTGATGCTAAAATATGGTCAGTGTTTGTTTCAGAAGAGGGAAATCCCCAGCATTGAAGCTGATAAGTTTGAGTGAAAAGTATTTGTGACACAAAGCACTAAATCGTGTTCTGTAACCCCTGAATGATGCAGGTCTGTCAGTAATACCTAATCTGCATGAGGTGCAAGTGGTTAATTTAAAATATGTTGGAACATTTTTATCAGTTGAGGTTGTCAGTTTGTCATTGGTGTGTAACTCCGACACACTGTTTTCTGTTCGAAGCACAAAATAATCCAGGTTTAATGTGAATGTGACGCTTGAAGAGAAATGAATCTAGTTTGAGAGTTATGTGAAATCAGCTGCGCTCTCGCTGTCGCGTTTTACAGTTAGAAAAATGTCATTCAGCATTCTCTTGCTGAAGTATCCCAACAACAAACATGAAAGCACCAATAAACATTAGGACACTCCCACACTCAGGGTGTTGAAACTTTGTCTGAGTCACACAATAAGTGGTCGTCCATGTTTAACTGTAAATGTCCTAACACAGAACCAAAAAAAGAGGGAGAAAAAAAAAATCCGTAATCAAAGTTCCACGAATGTGCTGTCACTTCTGACCTTCATACCCAGGCTTAGAAAAATCACACTTTTTACTTCTCTTTCTAACAAGTTTGTTCAGAAAATCTATCTTCATTAACTGTAAAGGGTTTGCTCATGGGTTATTTTCACATCCAGTGTATACAACTTTCTGCTGCTGCTTATTTTAACAGGTCGAGATATTTATGTATGATGTATGAAATCACACACTTGCCTCCTCTTGCTCAAAAATGTATCTGTGCTTGCTTTGTACATTTTTGAGCAGGGCAACTAAATATGCAATAGAAATGACGGATAGTCTATCACCATAATGACACGGGGTTTCTTTTTTTATTATTATTATTTCTGATATAAGCTATTTGCATACAGGAGATTCACATTAAACTTCAGGAAAAGACACCTCGTCAGTGAACAGTCCACACAGACTGCAGAACAACAAAAGCCTATTTGATGTTTAACTACAAGGTGACCAAAGCAAGTACAGATAAACTCAACATGTCAGTTTAAAGCTAAGTAGCACATAGATGACAAATGTACAGTCCTTTTTTTTTTCTTTAAAAAAAACAAACATTTTTCACTCTAACGTGATGACTTTGGTCAAATTGTGTAATACTGTGAATAGGATAGGAGTCCGTCTTTTTCACACACAAACTGTTTGTGAAAGTAATCAACCAGCTTGAATCTGAAAGAAAAAGAATTTGCACTACCCAAATATTGTTTGAAAATCTATTTTGTATAAAACATATGCAGACATTAACTTTTGAGAATTATCAAGGGCAGATCGTGTTCCTCTGATACATGCTTTCTCTAAAAAAAAAAAAAAGGGTTTGTTTTGCTTAAAGAAAATCAATTATGTACATATAATCCATGTAAGGAAAATGTAGTGTTCCCAAATAATAGCTTTTCTATTCGTGCCCTCTGTATTATTTCACGTCAGTCGTGTGACTCCTGTTGATTAAAGCTCTCTGTACGTCTTTGTGTGGTACTTCTCAAAACATGGAACAGTTTGCTGATGTTTGACTTGATGATAAAGAATTAATGGAAACGGTTGTAGGTTGTTGTAAGCCACTTCTCATGATCACAGCAAGCACTTCATTAAATAAAAGCGCTTTTCCATTCTGCTACACGGTTCGTTGACTCATTACAAAGTCTACAGAGATGATTCCTGTTTGTGTGACTTTTAAAATGATCCTCTCGTCAGTGGCAGTAGCATTCTGATTCTAGGCTCTGATTGGCTGCTGGCAGCTCCTCACGAGTCAGACGAGATGAAGACCTCGGGCACTCATCTGTCTGTTATTGCAAATACTGTATCTCAACCGCCAGTTAAACAGCAGCAGCTCAGTGCATTTAGACATGTAGACATGGTTAGACATGGTTAGACATGGTTCAAACTGAACATCGGCAGGAGGATGAAATGTGATTGATGTGACAGTGAATGGACGCTGTTTCCAGACTGACTGCTGTGAACATTTGTGAACAAACTGTGCTGATAGACTGGGATTTTCCCACACAACCATATTTGTCCTGCCAGTTTATACATTTTGTGTACCTAATAAAGTGGAAGGTGAGTGCATATGTCTTTTCAAATGGGTCAGTATTAATTATCAGAAAAAACATTTGTATCTGCGCCTGTGTGAAAGTTGAAGAAAGCTCTTTCACCCATCTGCAGTGAAGTGTCTAGAACTATTATGTGTGCTTTTGCAGTGTATGAGCATTATATCATTTTGTTATTATGCCTCATGAAACAAACTTCAGTACGTAGTGACAATTGTTTTTGTAATAATACGTGAACATCTGATTTCAGTGCTTGTGTCCGGGATTTGCTTCTCCTTTCCAGTCCTGACACTGCTTGAGAGGTCAGTGCTTCATTTTGAAATTATCCAATGTAAATATATTATTGCACTAAATGACAACTTGAGTATATCAAAGTCTATGTGGATTCAGTAAAGATCATTTCTCAACCTCACTCATGTTTTAACCCATCAGTGTGACATATGATGCAATATTATACAACAACAAGCTTTTTTAATTAATTAAAATAAAATCAACAAAAGTAAAATAGATAAAAAGGAGTCAAATCCCCAAAATAAACAAAAAATTCAAAGGGGATTTTAAAACAGCAACAGAATCTACAGCCCTGATTCATACTGGCAGGTTGTTCCACAGTGTGATTTCACACACACCCATATTTGTTCTGCCAGTTTATTAGGTCTCCTGTGTACCTAATAAAGTGGCAGGTGCGTGCGTATGTCTTTCCAAATTGGTCAGTATTAATTGTGAGTTACTGATAATTCGATTGAAACTGTGTTTTCAAGTGTCCCTTCAACTCGGATGTCTGATGACGTTCGGGAGCAGCGAGTGCTTTATGGGATTAAACGTTCAGTGACATGATCTGGGAAAAGGTCAAGCAGGACTAACATTCAGCAGCAGATCTTAAAATCAGTATGAAAAACAACAGTCAACCAGTGTGATGAAGCCATGAAGAAATGAATGACAATAATCTGAAGTGGAGGTGATGAATAATACGGAGATATTTGTGATGCAGGTGGAATTGGCAGATGATTTTTGGTGGTGATTTTTTTTGTTTGTTTGTTGGTTTTTTGTTTTGGTTTTTTTTTTTGCCATGCCAATGACCTGCCAACCTTAAAGTTAAGATGATTGAAACAACAATCATCTTATTATATCCATAAGTATGTTTTGAAGTATATTATTGCTTTAAAATACAGATTATTATTTTTTGAAATACGCACCTTAGACAAGGGCCTGGCTTTACAGAGGCAGCCATCTTAGGTTAAGACATGTTTCTACAGCAACCTGAAGGAAGTGCATTTCACATTTTTAAACTGGGAGCTTAATATGGTGACACTTAATATGGTGGCGCTGGTGAAAGTTAAGGGTGAGAGTGACTGTTGCAGTCCACCTTTACATAACACTCATTTAAAGGTCTGTTATGTTTCATGTTATGACGGATCAGTAAAGCTGTTTTAAACAAAACAAAACAAAACAAAGCTGCTGTGGAGGCCTGTGTTCTCTTTCCAGTAGGAGGGCGAGGCCAGGAGTCGGGGACGCGCACCCAGCTGCCTGTGTGGTCTCTGTGCTCGTACACGTGCATGTGAACACCTGACACCGCAGGGAGACACAGGCGGCGCTGCTGCTGCTGCTGCTGCTGCTGCTGCTGAGAGCCGGACTCTACTCGTATATATTTATTTATTTGTTTGTTTGTTTGAACAAAAAAAAAAAACAACCTTGTGCGCGCATGGCGGATGTGGGTGTGGATGTGGGAGTGTTTGCGGCGGAGCAGGATCAGACTGCGCTGCGGGACTACAGGCGGCGCACGCGGCTCTACTGCATGAACGGCGGCCAGCACCTGCAGATCCTCCCTGATGGGACAGTGCGGGGCCACAGGAGGGAGGAGGAGGATGGTGATGATGATGCTCACAGTAAGCCCGCAGCACAGTCACAGAGCCGCTCACATCCAGGTCAGGCCTTTAGAGCATGATGCGTTCACTGCCTCTGCAGCAGGAGTGTGTCAGACACAGAGAGCAGGGGGGGTAAAGACACGCATGAACCACTCCCCCCATTCATAACTCCATGTTTTACACGTTGACCATTTATGAATGGGGGGAAAAAAAACAACAACAAAAAAAACCCATCATTGTCAAGGTCATGCTGCACATGAGGATCTTTGTCTCTCATTTAGGGCTGGACAAGAATTCAGTAGCAGTAGACAGTGAAATGATTTGGCCACATAGGTTCGTTATTGAATATTTCAGTCAGGCTTTGAGCCCTTTGTCTCCAGTGAAGAGTCGTCTCAACGCTTCAGCGTACAAAGACATTTTGGCCGATGTTTGAGGAAGGCCCTTTGTTCCAGCATGACTGGGCCTCAGTGCACAAAGCAACGACTAGTTTGGTGTGGAAGGAGTTGACTAGTTGTTTCTAGCACTGTGGGGGCCCTATGCAAGATGCCACTAGGGGGCCCCTAGTTTGCCTAACTACGATGGAGAGATTCCTAACCCTTTAGATCAGGGGTGTCAAACATCCGACCCGGATGGTTTACATTAGGAACAGAGTCTAATCATTATGTGAAATATTGGTTTGTGCTTTTGCAGAAATGTAAAGTTGTAATACACACGTGTAAGTGGTACATTTAGGAATTATATTGTTGAAATGATACAGGTCATTCATAATAATGCTTTTTTTTTTAAACAGATACTTCATTAAATGTAGAGCAATGCGGAATATGTGGAGTTCTTGTTGTTAGTAGGTTATTATGCTGTCAATAACCTCTCATATTGAAATGAAACATCTTCATTTGAGCCACTCAAAAAAAAAAAGGCAATACAAAAGGAAAACAACAAAAAACAACAACAAATATGTCAACAAATAGAACAAATATTCAGGGTTTTTTGTTTTTGTTTTTTTTTAAAAAAAAGTTTACTTTAGATTTTGAAAGCAACAACACAAATTCTCACAAACCAGAACAATAAAATAGTTAAAATAAATTTGGTTATTACTTATGGCAAAAAAACAAAACAAAAACACAATGAGCCAACATCCATATCAATGTGCAAACAAAACAAAAATATGTCTCAATATCATATTCTTCAACATCAGTGTAACAGAGCCTCAGTATATATTAACATATGAACGCACTGTTTGAACACACATGTTGTTTGTGTTTAACATGTGTCTATTTTGTCTGCCCATAAAATATTATAAAATGACATTTAAAGGTACAAAGTGTAATATCTCAGTGAAAATCATTTTTATTTGGCTGAAACTGAAGATAAAATAATTCATTATACTTGTACAATCATCTGATTGTGTATATTGTCTTTCATTACCTCAGAATGAGACATTTTACTGTGATAATTATTGATATCCACTGATTTAAAAATTATTTATTGTGATAATGTTAACCATCACTCCTGTTTCCTAATCTGCCAGTAGTAATAATAATAATAATAAAATAGCTCATTTATTATCTGTGATGTTTTCACTGTAACATTATCTAAAGCAATAACATGGATTAAGTACGTATATGAAACAAATCAAAGGAACAGATGGGGGACTTTTCTACAAAACAGATTTCTTATAAGGTTTCCATTAATCAATTAGTAGGATTTCTTTTAATGATTCAGTGATTTCCGCTGTTTTGCAGCACTTATTTCACACAGCCGTCGTTCATTTATTCAGGCAGTTGTTTGTTGCTTTGCACTGGCACTTGTCAATTTTTGCCTCCTCTCAGCTGTTTTAAAGATCAAAGCTGTCGACCGAGGTGTGGTGGTCATCCAGGGAACGGAGGCTGGCCGATACCTGGCCATGAGCGATGAGGGACGTCTGTACAGCTCAGTGAGTACGCACCCTGCACGAGTCATGGGAAAGTAAATGAAGACTATTGAGCTCGACGATGCAGCGGCCATTTGGTCGTGAATCGTTCGTGTTCATATCTGTGGTAAATTATCACTCACCATTACACGGTTGTTGATCTGAGCTCCAAATCTGAACAAATGCTGGTGCCTTTCTTTCTTTCTTTCTATCTATCTATCTCTTTCTCAGCCCACAGTCACTGATGAGTCTTACTTCCTGGAGAAACTGGAGGAGAATCACTACAACACATACCAGGCTCTGAAATATCAGGAGAGGAGCTGGTATGTGGCTCTGAAAAAGAACGGAAAACCTAAACTGGGTCCAAGAACTCACATCGGACAGAAGGCCGTCTTCTTCCTGCCCCGCCAACTGGACGACTCTGGAGACTAAAGATGTTTCTCTCCACCACTACTAAAATGGACTGCTGCAAGGAAAATATTTGTTTTTGTGAAGTTATGAAGTGCTGGACTGCAGGGGGAAGCCCTCGTCCAGTTCTGATGTATATTTGTTAGTGAAATAACCCGCTACTGTTTTTCTTTTATTATTAACAATGACCTTTGTCTTTAATGAGCAACTCCAGGTCATCTGTGATCACGTTGACACCGTCACTGGTCTCCAAACCTCATTTCTGCTGAAATTATGTTTTTATATTAGTCGTTCTCAAAGCAAAGGTCATTTTGGGTGCTTCAGAGGCATGAAAAATAGAACACTCCATCTTTGTTTTATTGCAGACAGGGAAAAAAATAGCTTCCAGATGTGGCTGAAATTTGTAATTTATTTCTCATGAGGCTCTGGATTGAGTTATCATGACAGGAACTGCTTCAAAGAGATCACTGTGACCTAAGAGAGATATTAAATATGCTGTTTCCTCATACTCTGTGGTGCTGGTTTGAATGTTTTATGACACGCGATGTGACTGACTGAGAAGTGTGCCGGCCTGACGTTCATGTGCTCCAAGTCCTGTCCATGTGATTTTTTTGATCTGCAATGCTAAAATGAAACCCTCTATGCATTTCGTAACTTCAGCGTAACAGCTTTAAAGTCAAGTATGGGCAGAAACAGACTGAAAAGTGACTTTGACACTTATTTTCTCTTTCAGTTTCACCTCGTCGTCAGTCTGCTCTTACTTTTACATCAACTTTTTTTGTTAATAGCATTTTCTGTAACTAAGCAAACAGTTGCAGGGGAGAGAATCGGTTTCCTGTTCACATCAGAATGATCACATTTATACGTCATCGGATCTGTTCTGGATTTTTATATAGAAACAGTAACATGGATGTAGCCCAGGTTTGGTGAGTAGGTAAGACAATTGTGAGAAGAGTTTTCATCCACAGGCAAAGTTTACTTAGTGTTGCTTTAAAATGTAGATAGCAAGTTAAAACCACTGAACTGTGTGACTTCTGTTGTTCTGTGTATCGGATATTCAGGTACGCTGCTCTGCACCTGGGTCAAATTACCCAATCGAAAATATTTTCATTTTCCCACAGTGCTTTACTTTCCCACCCCTCACATGTAAATTACAGCAGATAATAACCATCATCTTTGGGTTTGAATTATATAAAAAAAAGTCAGACACAGTGGTTATTAATCCAGAAGTGACATTTATTCAACACTACACATTTTCTGTACAGTTTCATAACAACAAAACCCCAAGGCTGCAGCTCTACATCACACAGAAATAAGCATAATGGTCTGTGTCAAAGCCATGGCAGAAATATGAAGTGAAAGGTTTAAGGCTGACAATTCAGCCTCAGATCTAAATTAACTCCAACTGACAAGAGTGACTGATTTGTGATTAAGTGTATTATTACAGACTGTTTCTTTCTGATTAAAAACACACAAAAAACTACATCTTTCTTTGCTGAATCATATTTCATGACCTCAATGTCTGAAACATCCTTTTGGGTTGTTTTTTTTTGTTTTTTTTTTAAATCAGCTATGTTTCTAAAAGTGCTCCTGCATACAACATTCTTTGATATAGATTTACTATCTACAAGATAGTTGACGCCTCATAACAACATTTCTTTAAAAAAAAAAATAAAAAAAAAGGATGAGCCCCTTCCCTGCCTAAAATCGGAATTCCCACCCCCCATATGTGAATTAAATGTTAAGGCAAAGACCTGATTGGAAAAAGAATTTCTTCCTCTTCGATAATTTGCTCTGAAAGCTTCAGCAAGATCATGAACTGCTGAAACACTGACAAAGACTGTTTTCTCAAATCACTGACAGTGACTGTGATGCTGAGTCCACTAACTCACTGCTGAGTCACTCAAAGGTCACGCTGTTGCATCTTCATGACTTTTTTGAGGAACGTGAACCAGAAAAACCCGTGACTGTCACCTGACTTTTGTTACAGCTTCAAATTCTTTTTTCTTTTTCCAACCAGGTCACATTTATCTGCCTCAATGTACGACAGAACATTTTATAGGCTAAAGCCATAACTTTTAACAGACAGGTGTTGTGTCAATGTGCTCTCTTGATGCAAGCGTATGTTTGTTTATGATGACAAAGCCCCCGATGAACAGAAAACACTGCCATCTTCTGGCTAAAAAGGGCAACACTACTTAAAGCCAACAGGTGAGTGAACTGCTGTACTGTGTTGATGCATATTATAGAATTCACAACCTAATTTGCCTTTTTTAAGTTTATGTGTCATGTTTCCAAACAGCCCATAATAGTCACAATTAAACCATTAGTGCAGAGTACACTAATAGGTGTGTTACATGCTATGGCCAGCCTTCAGAGTGCTGTATTTTACAGAATGCCTGTTGGCTTCAAGTGTTACCAACATGAGACTCTCCTACTAAACTGACTTCAAGGGCAGATGCATGCTTGTATGCTACCATCAAATGATATAAGGCATTACTTAAACATTACAGACTGTGATTTAAATAGCACTGAACATTCACCACTAATGATTACACTGAGGGACTATTACTGTTAACATTTTCTCGTTTCAAAACAAAATAAAACATGTGATACGATTCCTGAATATTTTATTGAGACTGAACTTCATCTATTACTCATCTGGCAGATTTCTCATGAAGTGTCTTCAGTTTTAATTCCACCGTTCTCTTCCATCATGTCCATTCTTCCACATCCACCATCCTAAATTTGTGATGTAAAAGTCTGATTTTAAAAAAAGCATTTTTTTGTCCATATTCAATATGTGGTGACTTTTATTAGATTTTAACCGTTAGATTTATTTAGATATACATGTGCATTAAAAACTACTGATTCTAATATGATGCAACAGAACTCAACCTCAGCCACTAATTTAAGAAATTATTTTTTGTGCTGAAAATAACCAGCACAAAATTGCAACTAATGCAAAGGATAATTTTAACAAATTCACTATTTAGATGAAGTGTGATGTGATTAAGCAGATCAATTATCAGGACCAGGGAAAAAAAGCAAAAGATAAATCTAAGAACTTGTTTGAATTACCAAAAAAAAGACAAACTGATTAATCAATTATCAATATAGTTGACATTTAATGATTAAGTGATGAATCATTGCAGCCCTAGATGGAAATCTGAAATCTGCTGTACTTGTGTGTTGTGTGGAGCTGACAGGCTTAATCAGCATCGTGTGCACTCATATGACAATGGTTTCAACTTAAGACATTTGTTTAAATTGATATTATTATTGTAGTTACACACTACAGATTCAAGAACCTAATCATTCTCAGCAAGTAAAGAAGAAATGTCAGTTTGTTTTTAAACAAAATAAACAGTTAAGTCCCATCATTGCCTCTCATCACTGAGTGTAAAAGGATTATTATGTACAGAATGTACTTGTCTCAGTTGAGACACCCGGCTCACGTGATGAGTTGTAAACAGGAGTGACATTTACCTTTAATAGATGAACAGTACCCTTGTTCGAGGAAGAGTGGCATAGGCAGGGTCAGCTAATTTCCTCACTCTGGAGTAGTTAACAAAGCCTCTGATGAAAAGCATGAAGCCTGAAGTCCAAAGAGATGATATAAGAGGTTAAACTGATACAGTGTTAGACAAGTACCACAATTCATAGGAATCAATGAAATGCACTTTTTTGTTAATCTAAAGCTCCTCACTTACCCAGAGCCAGGAAGACCCACCACAACCAGTACTGCCCATCAAAGTAACCAGGAAAGTAGGTAGAAAACTGTAACAAGATAGTGTTGGTTACTGTTTCAGTGCTACTGTAAAATAATACAGTAACAATCTACTCTTAGTAGTAATAGTAGTAGTCATATTTAGCAAAGAGCTCTTACCCTGACAATAAGAACCCATTTGATGAGGGACAGGCCAAAGCCAGAGATGGCTCCATATCGACCAGCAGCTGATGTGGTCAAACAGAACGACAAGAAGAAGCCAATCCAGTTGAAGAGGAATGCCACTGGTGATGCAGAGACAGCAATTAATAAAAAGGAAATCATTTCATATGAAACACAAATCTGCGTTAGATCATAAACACACATACAGAATATGGCAGTTTCAAATCATGACTGATAGAGTGGCGAAAAATTTATAGCTATAACACGTTCTCCTGCTTTGAGACAACTTAGGAGAGAAAACATACATATTTCAAATGACAAAGGATAGCATTGAATGTTTTGTGATCAGCCAACAGATCACTTTGTATATACAAATACAGTTTAACTGGTAAATCGGTTTTATTGCAAGTGACAATGAACATCATTCAGCTATTAAGAAGAAATCAACTGTGGACTGAAATGCTTAAGGAGTTCTTTCTTACTGAAGAAAGTGAGCATGAAGATGCCGTCATTTCCTATTCGCAGCTGATCAGCATCTTCAAAGTCATCTCTAGCCACAAAGTCATCCTCCTGAAACAGAACAAAGTGAGCGAATAGGTTATATCAACTTGTGTTTACCCCAAAATGTGATGTTTTTGCTTAAATATCAGTATAAGACGAGAAAGTTGTGACAAGTGTACCGTGACTCTTCCATTGACCAGAGGGACAGCAGCCTCTGTTTTGCTTCTCTCAGCTTCATCATAGGAGGGCAGAGTGGTGGCAACACTGTAAGACGGAGGGTTGGGAAATCTTCCTTCATCTTCCTTGTATTCAAAGAAGTCTGGGGGGGGTGACAAACCCAGACCTTTTAATATTTACTGGTAATATTACTACAATAGTGAATTGAAGCAGCAGCAAAAATAGCAAAAATATGCTTTACTTTTGTTCCATTACTAAATTATTCTATTACTGATTTACAGTGCTATAACATAAAAGTCCCACAGTTACTGTAGAGAATTATTTTGAAGACAGCACTGACAAGATTTACTGAACATGCAGTCCTATGTCATGCAGGCTGACTAACCTGCATTTGCTGCAGCAACGCTGCTGTAGGGCGGTGGTGCGTCCTGAGTTGCACCGTCCTGGGATGGCTCCTCCTCATTCACAAGCTGTTAATTAAAAGTTAATAGAGTTAATGAATGGCAAGACAATCTGGGCCAAACTTAAAACACAGTCTCCATGAAATCTCTGCTTGTGGGTTGTAAAGAATGTCAACACTTAGCAGGTGTCAGTCAGGAATGAGACAGTATACAGTGGTATCAATTACACTTAATGTCTTGACAGAGTTGGGCAGTATGGCAACATTTACAATGCTGTCATGACAGACAACTGCCATTTCTTAACTAATGCTATACTGTTTGTATTGTGGCAAATAGCCCTTAAAGATTTCAGGTTTTAAAAGGACCAATACTGATGCAACGATGCAAACAGGTGGTGCAATCTGCTTTATAGTGTAATTACTTTCTCGTTGGAATTCAAAGTCTATCATTATGAAATATTTGAATGTATAATTTTAGGTTGCAGCTAACTTTCAACATCAATTAATCTGTTGAACTGTTTAACAATTGACAAAGTTGGCACTTACTGGGCTGCAACTATTACTGTCCTAATTGATTAATCCATTGATTTGTTTCTCAGTTATTCGGTCCATAAAATGTCTGAAAATGTTGATAAGTTTTCTAAAACCTGGAAATGATGATGTTCTTAAGTCCCGTTGTTTTGTTCACAAACCAAAATTTATTGATTTTTAATGATTTCTTCGTTATATGGACCAAAGAAACCAAAAAATATTCACATTTAAGATGATGCACCAAACCAAAAAATAGTTTAAAAAAAAACTCAAACCGATTGATCAATTATCGAATTAGTTGACGATTCATTTTAATAATCGTAATTATTCGAGTACTATTTCAGCCCTAGCACTTACACAGCAGTACAAAACGAAACACAAATTACCTCTTGGTTTACAAATGCCATTTTAGATGTAGTCACAAAACAAGTTGGACTGTACCAACTGCTTAAGCAGTTCAACCTTTAGTATTTATGTGACCGTATCTTAGACAACATCCGCCCATAACAAGCATGTGAGCAAACATGTCTATTCTTATTAAATGAGAAAAGCTGCACTGGTTTATTGTGTCAGTGACAGGTTTAGTTGCAGCAGATCCAGGATCGTAACACTCCTCTGCTCGGGCCTTTTTAAAAAAAATAAATAAATAAATAAAATAAAAATAACAAGCTGCTAATGTAACTAAGCCGCATTAGATCAATAAGATGAGATTAATTTATGACAATACATTAAAATGTATATTAGGAGTTAGACATTTGCTTAGGTATAAAGCCAACGACGTGTATCGCCATTTCGGGCCTGACCGTCAACAAGTGTCGGTGCAGCAGCTCGTTGTTTCCTTCGGTGACAGCAGGCTAACGTTGACTAGTTTTAGCCCGCTAACAACGTGCCAGCAAACCGTCGCCTACCTCCTGGTATCTCACGTTGCTGTTTTGTTCCGCCATTGTGAAAGAGAAGCGAGACGTTAAACACGTCCTTTACGACACTGGAGTTGTCACGGTGTGATGTGTGAAGGGAATGTTGCCGTCGAAATAGCAGGAGTGCGGCTATGCCTTTCACCTAGTCGGCCATCTCCTTCCGTCTCCCTGCTGTCTGTTTGCTCTGGTGCTGCTTTCAAGAACTGTCGGAAACTGAAACGCTCTTTAGTATCATTAATTTTTTTAATCGTATATAGTTTTAGGTGTAATTCCAGACTGTAAGTTGTGTTGGAAACCACATGTAAGATGTGTGAGATCTAAATTATCAAGGAGCATTGCTGTGTTGGATAAAGCAAGGCATACTATTGTCATATTTGACTTACTGTGTGGAGGAGGTGTGGATAACTTTGCAACCATTATGTACAACACTTAGAATTGTACATCCTGTTGGGTTTATTGAACAAAGAAACATACTACTTCTGGAGACCAATTGTATTAAGTTTATGGATTTGGTTACGTTTAAAACTGCTCAAATAGTGTACAAAGCAAATAACTTACTTCTTGGTAACATCCAAAATGTATCCATTGACAGAGAAGATGGGTATAACCCTATGGAGTGCCATAATAAAATAAATAAATACATCATTCAATAATTAATTAAATGTGTCATTGATTAATTAAAATGGAGAACAAGTTTGGTTTGTATGTTTCCACAAGAGGAAAATGTGTAGTGACTTTGTGGAACAGTTTGGATAATGAAATCAAAGGATGCAGAACTATTATACATGATTTAAGTTGACTTTATGTTGAAAAAGAAAAGAATAGCAGTAGGAGTGGCTTCATTCTAGTCTTTGTTTGAACAGTACTTTACTTGCATTATTTTATATGTTTTTATCATGACGTTTGAAATAAACATTCATTCTATCATCTCAATATTGATCAAAATAAATCAAATTACTGCTTCGGCCATAACTGAGAAGCCCAAGTAATGTCTCAACAAAATCTACAGTATATCACTGAGATGTAGATTACAAAATGATATTTTATAAGACACAATTTAATATCATTTGATTTAGTTTTTATTAGCCCAGTCTGAGGCCCATGCACTGGTATAGAAAATAGAATTGTATAGGATTCCACAGTGATGGGCAGCATTCTTTAATTGTATTTTGTCAAAGTACTATATCTATAACAAACCTGTAAATTGAAATTTTTAAAGTGCTTTTCACTATTCTTCAAAATCTGATGTTATACATCATCATTTCTTCATTTTACCAATTTTTCATGAATTTTATTTATATAATTCTCTTACATGTAAAATGTATTTATTCTTTTACATTTTAAAAGGTCACCTTTTCAATCATTTTCTCTTCTTAATCGTTTAATTTTTACAGTCTTTTTTAATAAATTATGGGCTTTAGACTGTGTATTGATTTTTTCCATTTCAGTGTTTTAATATCTGTAAACCTTCATGTAAGAAAAGCGCTTTATAAATAAAACTGCCCTGTCATTGTATAACTGGAATCAGCAGCCAGTTGGCTTAACACTGAATTATATTTCACAATCTGTAAAATTGTTTCATTGCAAATTAAGTTTACCAAACTATACTGAATGTACAAAATTGCCGAACATAATAACATAATAAAGCAGAAGCACTGTATATTGAAACAATTTAGTACAGTTGGAAAGTATGCACATTTTGCTCCTCCATTTCTCCTAAGCATACAAAGAAAGCAAAAGCAAATGTGTTATGTGTTATTATGTTTGTTTGAGTTTTACATGGAGCACATAAAGGCAGGATGAGTTGTTCAGTGTCATGTGACATGAGACAACAACTGGATTTTACAGCACTAATCACACACCCACGGTATGAAAATTAAACTCACTTTAATACAAAGAGCAAACATATGCACAGCTATAAGAACAATCACCTGACAGTAACCGAACAATAACAGGCTTTAGTTTACCAGCACAAGATTATTTCTACAGAGATTAATTGTGATCAACGCACTGCTTGACGTCGACCATTGTGGCTCCATCTCAAGGTAAAGGAATCATTTCAGAAAAACACATTATTTAACAAAGTTTGAGGTTCTGATTAGATCAGTCCAGGGACAGTGGCTCCACCAGCTTATTGTGCACGTGCATCATCCCTGATGAAAAACAGACTCGATATGATTTATGCATTTTTTTTCTGAATACAATAGTTTGTAGTTTATTACACCAGAAATACAGTAATTTGAAGCATTTTAGCTTTGGGACTTTGCCTCACCTTTAAAGTACTTCACGGTTTTGACCCGTAGCTCCAGCGTGGCGTCTTCATCACATACAAACACAGTCTGCGGGTGCTGCTGGAAAGCAGACACTGTCCACATGTGATTCACACCCTCCTCTATTGCTTTGTATAAAGCAAATGCCTTGTGTGCTCCAGTGATGAGAATCATGACCTGAGAAAAAGGTGATTCCAGAATGTGACCCGTGGCCTGTATGGCTGAGCATGAGCAACATGAACCATGTGCTTTTTGGCATGTCAGAAAAATAACATCACTATGTGATCGACTGTTCTGCACAGGGATGCACTATACTATCTGTATCAGCCAAATGAAATGTATTAAAGATTATCAGCAAACTCATAAAGCTCCCCGATATGACTAATGACTAAAAAAGTGGCCGAATAGGCTGCTACCTTCTTCACTTCTATGCTTGAGCCCTCTCCAACTACTATTTTTTTATGTTTATTTATTTTGCACTGTGAAAAAAAATGTATAACTACATCTGCTGCTACAAGAGTGTGCAAAATATTGTGTTAATTTCACTACAGAAGAGACTAAATGACCTCTGCAATTGGGCACAGGGAAAAACATAAGTACTCATGATATATCTGCCTATCAGATATCGGCAAAAGTCCAACAGTGCATCCCTAAATCTGCAGCTCAAAGTGCAGTTCTAAATAGAATAGAATGGATAATGTATTGTACATATCATTAACAACAATAAACATAAAGCAAAATAAAAACAAGATAAAATAAATAAACTATACAAATCAATCCTAACACAAAATGAATGAAGCAAGAAAAGGACAAATGGCTTCTAACCTCTTTAGCATCCATGACAGTGCCCACACCCACAGTCAGAGCCATGGTGGGCACCTTTGAGAGATCCCCATCAAAGAATCGGGCGTTAGCCATGATTGTGTCTTTTGCCAGAGTCTTTACTCTGGTTCTGGAAACCAAGCTTGAGCCAGGCTCATTAAAGGCAATGTGGCCATCAGGTCCAATACCTAACATAGGAAGAGTAAGAGCAGCTCCAGTTTTACTGCAGCTTCTTCAGAGGTGACATAACCACATGATACCACAACATTGCATTGGTTTACAGTACATGCACTAAGACATCCTCACCTCCAACAAAGAGCTCGATCCCCCCGGCTGCTGTTATCTTGTCCTCAAAGGCTTTACACTCTGCTTGCAGGTCGGGTGCGTTGCCATCCAGGATGTGGGTGTTCTCTGCTTTTATGTCTATGTGCTTGAAGAAGTTATTCCACATGAAGGAGTGGTAGCTCTCAGGATGAGTTCTAGGAAGTCCTAGTAAGGATTTTAAAACAAGTTTTAATGGGAGATCATAGCTTTTAACAGGTCCTCTAACCCAGTGGTGTCAAACTGCTGGTCCAGGGGACATTTCTGGCCTTCCCTCCCTGTCTGTAGCCCAAACCTGATGTCAAAATGATTATATAATCCAGCTGTCAAAATTACTCTTATTTAATTACCTTTTTGCTTATCATCACAGACTGTGTATAAAAATGGGCAAAGTCATTCTTTTGCCAGATTAACTCCCTTTTTTGAAGCCTTAAAACTGCAATTTAACTGGTGCAATGCAACCTTGCAAAGCACTTGGAGTAACATTACTTTGTGTGAAAATTATTATAACTAAAAGCTGACTGACTGGTTGGTTGATTGATCGATTGATTTAGTGTAATTTAAAAGAAATACTGTGCCTTCCTTCTTATGCATAAAGGTTAAAGTTGTTAAAGTGGCCACTTTGAGTTTGAGACCCCTGCTAAAAAAGTATAAAAGATAGTGACACCTCACCTACATATTCATCCATGTTGAAAGTCTTTACAAACTGAAATGAGATTTCTCCATTCTTGTAGTACTCAATCAGTTTCTTGTAACATCCCAGAGGTGTGCTCCCTGAGAGAAGTCGGCCAAAAAACAGGTCAGGGATTTTGACGATCAGCAAACATGGGGACACAAATGATGATGCAATGTTTGAGAAGTTATAGATTCATGCATAAATACTTTACCTTTCTGGAATAATGTAACGCTTTTATTCTTTTCTTAGTATAAAATTTGCTTTTTTCCCCCTTTTTTATTCACATATACTGTACATATCAAACATACGCACTGAGTGCATAATATATAAAATGGAAACAAAAGTACAAACACAATAAAAAAGAATATATAATAACAACATTGCACAACCAAAGCAGAAACAAAACAGTGATAATGTAACCACAGTTCAACAACTCATCTCCATTCATAAAAGCATATGACCAATACAATAATAATAATAATAATAATAATAATAATAATAATAATAATAATAATAATAATAATAATAATAATACCATCCCACAAGAAACCTTCGAAACTGGAAAACAATGGCTGCACGAGGCTTACAAAATTCAATGAGTCAATATTTCTGAAGGCAGGAATTCTCTTCCTCTACTCAAAAACAGGAAACATTTCTTAGCAAAACATAAAAAAAGTCTTCACTTTTTTGTTATCTATATGAGAAGGGACATCATTTAAGGAATAAGTGGTTCAAATTCGCAAAACTGATTTAGTGAACTGAGGCAGTAACAACAATACCAAAACACTTGCATAATTCAGAGTTTGAAGATTATGGGTTTTTCCTTTGATTTTAAAAGTGTTGTATTTCCACTTCCTGTTTTGTGGACCTATTTTAGTTTGACTTGACTTTTTTTTTTACAGCATTCTAACATAATCCCTTCACCCCAGTATGAAAACTGACCAAAAATTAAAATAATAATAATAAAATATAAAAAAATAAAATACTGTCACAGGTTTTGGACTACGCATATACACCAGCTGACATATTTACATACAGTATGTAAAAAGGTTGCACTGAAAAGAGTAGTGGACATGGTATCGTTCTGGAGCGCTGCATGAGGGGATTTTCTGAAGCTTATATGAATTTTCACTTATTATCTCAGGCCGACTGTGTGGGGGATGATCAGCCGCTGCTTACCTGTGGGCAGACCCAGGGTAAAGTATCTGTCCGGACCAGGTTTGAAGAGTAAAATCCTGTTTCTGATGTATTTTGCAGCCCACTCACTCGCCTGATCGTAATCATTGAGGATGATCAGCTTCATGGTTCTGGTGAATAAACAGAAAAAGAAAACGGAAAGGGAGGACGGTGCTCCTGTAAATGGGCGAAGTAACTCGGGACAAAAACACACCTCAAACAGACTTTAGACTCATGGAGGAAATAACTGTATCATCACATCAGCAACATCTGTGTCAGTGGACTAAACAAGCTGCTGCTCTTCTGACGCACCACGTGAATCAAGGTGATAAAAGTGCAGTGAAACTGCTGTTCTTATTCCGGTCGTAATCAAACACAAAGAAGAAAAGAGTTCAGACAAAACAGCAGCAGCAGGACCTCGGAATGCTGCTCTTTCCTCTGAGCACACGCAGGATCTGGACTGATCATGTGATTCCTTCCTGTAGACGGAGACAAACAGCGTCTCACCGCGGAGGATGTGGCGACTATGTAGTTCTTTTAAGCACTTTCATCCATCGTTATATTTTATGTACTACCTCTGGTTTCGATATGTTGTACATGCCTACCTTTTCACTAATAAAAAAACCTTTCACTCGAGTGGAGACGTAAGTCATAAGATCACCCTCCCGACCAGCAGGGGGCAGTGTTGTCTTGCGACAACTGATGCTTCGACAAAAGGAAGGAGACCACGACTCGATTAGGAAACACTGCCGATAAGCAGCACGGTAAGCTTCAATGTCATTGTGTAAGTGCTGCGTTATATTCGTGTATACAACGAAATTGTTTGGAAAATGTCAATTTTACTGTGTAAAGAGTTAATGAGGTTCTTTATGTTCAATGTAACGACGCCGCTAACGTGGCGGCGAAGGGAACGTTTCAAACGTCTTTGCGTACTTTGGTAGCTAACAGCTAGATGCTAACATCGAGCTATCACCACTATCACAACCAAGTGAACCCGTATCGTTTTCATAGCCTTATTTCGCACGTGTGTTTCTGTTGAAACCAATTCCTAATATACGTAAGTAATTATTACAATTATGGCGGGGAAATGTCTTCCAACACAGTGGAATGCAGTTATGTTGCCCTTCATTTGTTCGTCTGTTACTCACCAGTTATTGTGTATGTGTAATTATTAAACGTGTGAATTTCTACTTGTTTTCAGAACAGCTTTCTGGCAAACATGGGCCATCACTTTGGAGACTTAGCCAAGGTCAGGCATATAATCACATACAGCCTTTCTCCATTTGAGCAGAGGGCTTTCCCCAACTATTTCTCCAAGGGAATCCCCAATGTGTGGAGACGGTTCACATCATCATTCTTCAAAGTTGCCCCCCGTGAGTCTTTGCTTTTGTTTATATTAAATCAACATTTTAGACTTAGACTTGGCCCATACTATACATTTAAGTATTGCAATATTTTGATATCACAAATGTTAACTTGAACGCTGATGGTGACAAGAAGTTGTTGACAACAGAGAGCAGGCTGCTGTCATGGCTTTACATATTTAAGTACACTGGTTGCTGTAACCGCTAGAGCAGTGGCATGATGCACATTGAGTGGCATACCAGTGTGATATACAACTCCTACCACAGATTTTAGCTTCAGATAAAATCAGATAAAAGTCTGGACACACCTTCTCATTTAATGTGGTCCAAAGGTGTGTCCAAAGTTTTGACTGGTAGTGTACATTTCCAGTGATCTTGATTTCTGGTTTTGAATCTGGTTTATTTTAATTGTTAAGCTTAAACCTAAGATCATCAGAGTGCCTGGATTTTGAGTTGGTGTCCACTCATAGACTTCCAGTTTCATTATTCAATTTTTGATTGTAAATCCAATTCATGTCAGATCACATTTGATGCTTCACAGGCATATGAATGTGTTGTGTTTGAAATTGACTGTCTTTTCAATGGGACATACTGTATATGCTTGAACACCATTTTGCATTGTGTCAACAAAAATTAATTCAAATGTATTCATTAAATACATTGATAATTGCCTATCCCTAGTCACATTGCAACATCGGTATAAATCTGATCTAGGAACAGGTACTGAAGTGACACTAATCTGATTTGAAAAGTTATTTCTTTTAAGTTGTTTGGCTGCTTTGTATACAAGAGTGTGGCTGTATAGCAAATATACTGTAGGTAATCTACTAATGTAAATGAACAGATACATTAAGACATATTGTTTATTTTTTAATTAAAATATTTGTATTTTAATCATCTCCCAAGTTGATGGGTTAGTTAAAATGTTGTTATTTGACTGCGTTACTCAGAAAAGTTAAGAAATGTACTTTTATTGTTGAGATCCCATTGCCAATTATATGATCCTTCCTTTTTGCAGCAATGATCCTCATGTACCTGACATACAGCTGGGGCAACAGTGTCCATGAGCAGAGCAAGAGAAAGAATCCTGCAGACTTTGAGAATGATGAATAGGCTCCTGCCACCTCTGAAAGCTGCCCTCTGTTCTTAATTCAAAATCTGTATGTGTAACCAATAAAGATGAAAAATATTTATGTGAAATTTGTCTTGACTGTTACATTCAGTTGTCTCATCTTGCTGTTTGTTTAGTATAGGTATCAAATAAGTGATTCAGTTTTTTTGAACACTGAAAATATGTTTTTGCAGTGTATCATACAAAATAATACACTGGAAGATAATTGGGTTTTAAAAATATGAACAAATAAATGAACAAAACCAGATAGGATTTTCTGAGAAAAAATTTGATGGGTAACTTACTGTCACCTGAGTTCTAATATTTTCTAACTGGTCTAAGTGAATCGATGTATCATGGGGATAAAAACCAAAACAAAATGTGTAGCTGTGAATTAATGATTTGAATTAACAAGTATGAATTCTTTATCAACCATCCTCCCTGAGATTCTTAAAATTAAATTATTATATTATTCAATTATTTATCAGTTATATCTCTTGGTAGTGTCCAGTTAATTTGGTTAATTATGTTACTCTAGTTTTGTCAAGTGTAAAAAGTGGGTCCCTGCATGAAATGAGATTGGAGAATACTTAATACTTTTCATTTTATGATACTCATATCAAATCTCTGTATCAAATCAAATTCTGTTTAGAAATTAAATAATTTCGCTGCAAAGATTTCTTGCAGATTTGTGGGAAGTGCGCTGGGTAGTATGGGCGAAGTACCAGTGGGCAGTGCCCACTTCTGGTCTGTAGGTGGCGCATAATCTGCAGCGTCTTTGCAGTCGGACGCTATTGGACAGAAAATTCCTGAACGCTCTCACTCGTCAGCCGGTGCACCTACCTTCTTGCCGCACGCTGCCGCTCAATTACATGGAAGAAGAACAAGGGTGGACCACTGTACACTGAACGCAGCCCACTGTAGCAACTACCGCTGTTTTATTTTAACCCTGAGCCAAGTTTATCTCTATAATCACCGGCCTCACGCTGTTCTGTTAGCCGTTAAAGATGTCAGTCGTCGGGTTTGACGTTGGATTCATGAACTGCTATGTAGCGGTAGCCAGAGCCGGAGGGATTGAAACAGTCGCTAACGAATACAGCGACCGATGCACACCGTAAGTAGTGAGTGTACTGCTGTGGTACTTTCAGTGGTGAGATTTATCTGTGTTGTGTCATTTACCCTGAGAGCTTGTGCTGACTGACAGGACTGACTTGTGTAGCATCTTGTGTTGAAGTGAAGCTAACGCAGATAGTTAGCAGGCTAACGGATTTCACAACAGGAAGCGGTATGCGCGTGCTAAAGCTAACTTTAGCTGAAAGGAAACCATTGTGAACAGAAAGAATTCCCTGGTCAGGTTTTCGGGCTTGGGTGTTTTCTTCTAGTGTTTCCCTAATGTTACGTCGACGAGTTGATTCAAATACTGTGATTAGAGGTCTCTCCCATTCAGGTTAGGAAATTGTCGCTGCCGCAGGCGTGATTAAGCTCATGATGAGAGGAGGCCGGAACTCGACTGTCAGCAGCGCCACACAGCCACTCTATTGTACTTTCATTTTACTGTGCAACTGTCCTCCTAAGGAGCAGATGGAGTAACACTTTAAGACACCAGGTTACATAGCACAACATACATGAAACATTTTTGAAGGAGGAGGTGTGGAGCGCCAGATTCTCTATACATCTGGACGAAAACCTAATCGAGCTAAAGTCCTGATATGTTGTATACCATTTTTAACAATCGGCATTGGCCTGCCGTTACTTATTTAAGTGACATTTCTTTTTCAAAGTGTACTTAAACTTTCGATTCTAAATTTTGACAAAACTCATTACCATTTTCACGTAATTTTGTGTACTATTTTTTTCGTTTATTCTAACAAAAAATGGCATCATATTATCGTCGGCTGCACTTTTCATTGAAATTTATACATGCAGTACATTAGGGCTGAATTATTTATTTTCTGACAGATATTGTGATTTTATTCACATTTGCTGTCATATGCTACATCATAACCTCTCAAATTGGCTTTGTTAATAAGAATGCCACAGATGCCCCAAACCAGTGATTTCCAAACCTTTTACATGGGGGCCCACATTTTAAGGATGGCAAACCATCAAGACCCAATTTCTTATTTTATCACAGCAAGAGCAAATATGTATAAAATGCATTTCTGAGTGTTTTACTGTCATTACTCAAACACTCTAATTATTATTTTGAGTAGGCAATTCTGCAGTTTCTGTATTACTTGTTGCATCCACATGTATACGGAAAAACTACCAATATAATGATTGAATTGTGTGTTGTTTTTTAATATTTTTAGAGCATGTGTTTCTTATGGACCACGGAATCGCTCGATTGGAGCAGCTGCAAAAAGCCAGGTATGTTTTCATTGGTCATCTTGGGATGTTGGGCTAGGTATGATTTAAATGACAATGAAGAGGGACCAGTGTTTAAATAGAGCATTAATTATGAATATTATCAGTAATAGGCATAGTTATACATATTTGATTCAGTACCACACTGTTGTCTATGTGTACTTATTTTAATGGAGCTTTTCTGTTTAACAGGTTGTCACAAACTGCAAGAACACAGTCCAAGGGTTCAAGAGGTTCCATGGCAGGGCATTTTCAGATCCTTATGTGCAGCGCGTCAAAAACAGCTTGGTTTATGATATTGTACAAATGCCCACAGGGACAACTGGCATCAAGGTAAGAGAAGAATAAACTAGATTCACAGGTAAATTGACATATTAGAATATCATTACATTCCTGGCATATTAAGGGCACCAATAAATTGTACTTGATTGATATTACATTTCCGCTCCTCTCATTCTGAGGGATTTGTAGTGATTCTCAATTAAAATAACACAATAAGTGGAATTACTGTATAGTTAGATGACTGAAAAATCCAAGCCATCATTGTATCATTGATCCTGTCAGATGCTGCTTTATTTTGTTCATAACCACAGTTATTATATCTTGAAACAATAAATGCTTGTGGTTGAACAATGTTTAATGGCACCTTCGGCAGCATTGTGCATGTTATGAAATGTATGTTATGTCATTGCTGGGAGCTGTAAGGTTCAGAACTGTAAGGTTGACTGAAGGAATAAAGTACATGAAAACAGGAGTTGCAAACTATCAAAGCAAGCAAATAACTTTTATTTGAAGTAACATGCAGCATAGATGCAGTTCAGATCAGCTTCTCTCCCCAAAAGTTTCTACTGAACTTTTGTCTGCATGATTACAACCTTTTGTGTGTGTGTGTTGAACAATCTTTAAATGTGGTTGTTAAAAATCAGATGGAGCTGGATCTTGGGTCATTTTGTCCACAGGTTTTCTACCTTTTATCCTCAAATGCCCCTACTAGATTCTAAACTAAACTAAAAGGGACTTAAGTACCAAAAACTCAGTCAGCATTTCACCATTGCCCGAACTGTGTGACTAACCCCATTATTGTGTCATCTTATCTTATTCTTTGCATTCCTATCCAGCCCAGTGCCACTATTGTAACACCTTATTCTGTATCCTGCACTCTGATATTTTTCCTTTTTAATTTTTCTACCACAACTTTATCCTCAGAAAAGAAATTACAAAATATTAGCTTTTCATTCACAAAATATAATTTGAATGGTCTCCACTATCTCTGAAATCTCCAGCAAACATTCCATACCTCATCTTGGTGCTATCATACATTTCTTAGGTGTGTGGTTGTGGTGTCCTATTGTGACCACAGATATTAGAAGCTTAGCTTCCTTTAACATCTTGTCTCTCTGACTGAAGGTGATGTACATGGAGGAGGAGAAGGTGTTCAGCATTGAACAGGTCACTGCTATGCTGCTGACCAAGCTGAAGGAGACAGCAGAGAGTGCATTGAAGAAGCCTGTCGCTGACTGTGTTGTCTCTGTAAGTATCAACATGCTACTACTACAAATTTTGACTCTGACTTTATAGAAGCTTCAGGGACTATTTTAAATGCAGCATCTTAAAACACATGAAAGAAGCCAGAGGTGGTTTTGTCCGGTGTGTTTGTGAGGTTTTGCTTCTGTCACATCTGTCATTACTGAGCAAGCAAACCTGGAAGCCACTGAGAGGATTTAAGAACATGTTAAAAAAGACAGTGGAGTGCCACTGTTAATTTTCCATCATCCAAGCTTTACTGTTAGCTTTACTGGGGGCACTACTTGTCTTCACCATATGATTCAGGAGCTTTGTCTGGTTGATGGAGGTTTATTGTTTATTCCAGAGTGGACAAAAGACCTTTATGATCTACTTTTTTGACATATGAGAAGGTACACTGAGAGCACTTTCAACGGTCCAAAAAGATTAGATCTTTTCATATCTGTGTTATGCAGATAAATCGGAAAAATGGGAGCCTCACAGTGTATCATGTCACAATCACTATTTCATGCTTCTGAATGTAATTTTATGCAAAAAAACTGTGAACAGCCCCTAAAGGCCTGACTTCAAGCTAGTTGAGGGAAAACTCCAGAAGAATAGGACATATTTTATGTACCTCTCTGTTATAAAACAGGTTCCGTGCTACTACACTGACGCTGAGAGAAGATCAGTAGTCGATGCTGCTCAGATCGCTGGACTCAATTGCCTGAGGCTCATGAATGAAACAACTGCAGGTTTGTACTAGGGTTTCTTGGGTTGGGCTTGGGCAAGGATGGTCATGTTAGAAATTGCTGTGGCTGCCTTTCTATGTCATTCTAGCGCTTGTTTACTAATATTTTAACTGTTTCATTACAGTTGCATTAGCATATGGAATCTATAAACAGGATCTCCCTGCTCCTGAGGAGAAGGCCAGAAATGTGGTGTTTGTGGACCTGGGCCATTCTGGATATCAGACATCAGTGTGTGCATTTAATAAGGGCAAACTCAAGGTGAGTGAATGTAAATATTGTTTTTCCCTTTACAGCTGTGCTCAATGGCATCATCAAATAGGATGTTGGAGAGGGAGAAATTAGAATTAAGCATTTTGCTAGCATACAGCCCTTAAGATGATTTTAGGTGATTTGTTAATTTTGTAAATTTGCCATATGTTAATTCCCATTTGCATACCCAGCTCTTGACTTTTGGATGTCATCTTTACAGATTTACAGATTTACAGATTCTAGACACTTTTTAAAAAACTTTTAAAAAGCATATTTCTAGCATTGCTGAAACTCTAAACACTGTTGTATGTCCAGGTGTCACTGTCTCAGTCCTAGTCTTAGTCCTAGTGTCGGTGCTGGTAACATTAACTAAGCTCAGGATCACACTGAATCCGTATGCAGCATGTCTGCAACAAGGAACTTATTGCTTTCCATTAGACAGGTGTGTTAACTAATTATAGCATCTACGCTGCCCAGGTGAGACACATGTCTCACGAATGTGAGTGCGCCACCTATCTCTTGTTTGGAAATAGAACTCTGACCAGCAAAATAGACAGTGAAAGTGATCTTTCACCACTTTTACCTGTGGAATATGTCATCAAAACTACAAATCCTGGTGTCATTTCAGTCTAAAAGCACTTTACTTTCCTGTTACCACAATTTCTTTTTAAAAAAGTAAAATATGTGCAGGACTGACAGATGCCCAGCTTAAAAATCCCCATTACTGCAGTAACCCCCATTACTGCAATAATGTCTATACTGTTGGTCACTGGTTTTTTGGAAGCTTGGAAGTATTCATGTCAGCCCTACATCTTTTTTTCATCAGTATTTGTAAGACAGGCTTTTTCATAACCTTAACTCTTCGTTGGCTGCTGCTTCTCAGGTCCTCGCTACAGCCTGTGACCCAGAATTAGGAGGAAAGGACTTTGATGAAGCACTGGTCAACTATTTCTGTGAGGAATTTGGTAAAAAGTACAAGCTGGATGTCAAGTCAAAGCCCAGGGCTTTGGTCAGGCTCTACCAGGAGTGTGAAAAACTGAAGAAACTGATGAGCGCCAACTCCTCAGACCTGCCACTTAACATTGAGTGCTTCATGAATGACATTGATGTCTCTGCACGTATGAACAGGTACGCCGACATGAAAATTTTTTGCTTCTTAATGTTTTCCATCAGTTGTAATTTACCTACTTTGACAGTTACTTTTCTCTTAAACAAGGGGTCAGTTTGAAGAAATGTGTGCTGATATTTTGGCCCGAGTAGAGCCTCCCCTGCAGAGTCTGCTCGAACATGCCAGTGAGTGTTACTTTTCCAAGCTGTTGTTTACTTCACTTTATTTACCTGGCATTTCTATTCCTGTTTCTTTGTTTTGAAGAATTCAGTGTCCCCTTGTTCACCATTTCATATCACTCAAAAAAAAAAAAAAACCTTTATTCACCAGAACTAAAAAAGGAAGACATCTATGCAGTTGAGATAGTGGGTGGTGCTTCTAGGATCCCTTCTGTAAAAGAGAGAATCAGCAAATTCTTCGGGAAGGAATTGAGCACTACACTGAATGCTGACGAGGCCGTGGCCAGAGGATGTGCCCTGCAGGTTTGTCTAGCTTTTGTTTTGCCAACCACTCACCAACTTTTTCTTTTGCTTACACAATAAATTTGCTTAAAACCACAGGGCAAACATTTGGCTTAAATAAACATCTGTGGTTGATGTGTTTTTTTTAATTACTGCATTTACTGAAATAGTTGTTTTGTCTCCACAGTGTGCAATATTGTCACCTGCCTTCAAAGTACGTGAGTTCTCCATCACAGACATTGTTCCCTATCCCATCTTTTTGAAGTGGCATTCTGCTGCAGAGGAGGGCCTGAGGTAAACTTTGTTCAACCTTTTTTTGTTGTTGTTGTTACTATTTTGGCTGTTTGGAATTCAAAAAGAGGAATGTAACATTTTTTGTATGCTGTGTTTATCCTATCTACTGATGGACAGTATAACCAAAAAAAATGTTATGATGTATAGTTATACGGTATAAAATTGTATTCTTTTCCATGAATGACCATGAGTGATTTGAGTTATAAAAAAATAAATACTGCTTTTTGTAAAAACTGGTATACTGCCCAGCACTAATATCCTATCACAAGTTATCTGAGTAGTAGAATTCACTTCTGGATCGTTTCATGGGGGCTTCTTATTCTTATTCTTATTTTCAATCATACTTCATCCTGTTTGTAGCTGTCTTGCCTTACTATTACAATGCCGCTGTTGCCTCCATTTTTCTTTGACATGAAACTGTATCAATTCCTTTGTGGAGTACAGGAATGTTGCCAGGTGACAAAAGATCTAAATACAAGGATGGTTGTGTATAGCTGGTAGGCTTAATTGGAACTTTATGAACTTAAATGAAAGTGGTTTTAATGTAGCAGATATTTCTTCACAGTTTAAAGCTATTTACTGCAGCTAAGATCTTTTTTAATAATTATGTTGTTTTATTTTGTTGCAGTGATTGTGAGGTATTTCCCAAGAACCACCCAGCACCTTTCTCCAAAGTGTTGACCTTCTACCGAAAAGAACCCTTCTCTTTGGAGGCTTACTACAACTCCCCTAATGAACTGCCCTACCCTGATCCCACCATTGGTATGTACCTAATTCCTCCTTGGTGATTATTGACTATTAAGGAACAGGCATACTCCAAAACATGGTTGGCATAATCATAACCAATGAAATATTAGTGTAAGTGTTTATATTCTGTTAGTTTTGGGTCATAACCATTGTTTTCTTCTTTACAGGTCAGTATTTGATCCAGAAAGTTGTGCCACAAGCATCTGGTGAAAGCTCCAAGATAAAAGTTAAGGTGCGGGTGAATATTCATGGCATCTTCAGTGTGTCCAGCGCGTCCCTGGTTGAAGTACAGAAGTGTGATGAGACAGAGGAACCAATGGAAACAGAACAGGCCAATGAGAAAGAAGGAGAGGTACTATACAACCCAAGTAGTTTTTGTCCATCATAAGTTGTCACAAATAAGACTAAGTGTTAGTTGTCTTTGTTTTCAGACAGAAAACATGCCTGTTTGTTTGTTTCTTCTTCAGAACAAGATGCAAACTGATCTGGAGGAGCAGCAGGGACAGGGAGATGTTCCCAAAGACACCGAAGAGAAGACGCCACCTGAGAGTGAAGAGATGGAGGTATGGATTTATTTAAACAGATATATTCTCTGAAAAGATTTACAACCCACAATTAACTGTGTGTTTAAGAAGCTAATACTGTTTAAATTGTCATTCTTATTTATGTAATTAGGTGATATACTGTATTTATCTTTTTTAAATTAACGTATTGTTAATTGGGATTCCCAACAACTATTACCATGGTGGTTGCTAAATGTCTACACAAAATACATCTTACAAATTTATAAATAAAGAATTTACAGTCTTTGACCAGCATTGCAAACATCAACTGTGCTACAAACCGTATTAAATGGTTATCAGTCGTTAGAAACCTGGTTCGACCTTAGGTGCGAGTGTCAGAGTGAATGGTCGTTATTTTCTGTATGCTGGCCCTGTGATGAACTGGTGACCTGTCCAGGGAGTACCCTGCCTTTCACCCTATGTCAGCTAAGTAGACAATGAGTGAATGGTCTGAATTATGCCCTAATGAAGGTTCTACATTTAAATATATGAAACTAGTAAGGACCTGGAAATTCATTCAATTTTCAATTCATTTTAATGGGGGGAAGAATGTGTGGAAACGGTGGGATATTTTGGAAATTATGAAATATTCAAATGAGAAGAATACAAGTCATAATATTCTAATGGAGCTGAATGTTATGAACATTGAAGAAAGTTTGTGGGACTAATTATTGAGCAAATATGGCATAATAAGTAGTAGTACAAGTAATAGAATAAACAGCCAATGCAGAACAGCATATAGTGGGAGTATTCCCAGTAAATATGAATTTTCTAAAGTTGGGTTTAATCCAGGACTCATGCACTGCATGACATGAAATTACAGATGTTCTAATGATGATTTGGATGTGTGACGTAATCGATTACAGTGCCTATGCTCTCACCTTTTTTTTTTTAGACTACCACAGAGGAGGGTAAAGGAGAGAAGAAGTCTGACCAGCCCCCACAAGCCAAGAAGCCTAAAGTCAAAACAAAAGTGCTGGAGCTTCCAATTGAAAACAGTCCACAGTGGCAGCTTGCAGAAGACATGCTCAACCTGTTTGTTGAAAATGAGGTAACTTTTAGCCATCACACACACACCTTGTTAAATACATCCATTCATCTGTTACTACTTTATCAACTCTGAGGACTTTGTCAGTTACAGTTCTTGTCTGGCTTCTCTTCAGGGTAAAATGATCATGCAGGACAAACTGGAGAAGGAGAGGAACGACGCCAAGAATAATGTAGAAGAGTATGTGTATGACATGAGGGACAAACTGCATGGGTTGCTGGAGAAGTTTGTCAGTGAGTCAGTAAGTAAACCCCCATGGTAATGACAGAATTGTGATCAGAGATATTGTGTTAATAACCACTGTATTATGTTAATTTTTTAAAAAAAAAATCTATTTTTAGGATCGAGATGCTTTATCATTAAAGCTGGAGGACACTGAGAACTGGCTGTATGAAGATGGGGAGGATCAACCAAAACAGGTGTACATTGACAAACTGGCAGAGTTAAAGGTATTTTTTTTTTTTTTTTAATTGTTTTTTTCATTACTTGGTCCCAATTTTTGATATTTTCAAGTGATGTTTGCATTGTGTGGTGTACAGAAACTCGGTCAGCCCATCCAGGAGAGGTACGCAGAGGCAGAAGAGAGACCAAAAGCTTTTGAAGAGCTGGGGAAACAAATCCAGCTGTACATGAAATTTGTTGAGGCATGCAAAATAAAGGTAAAGCTAATATAATTTTTTTTATTATTATTGTGTACATTGCTAATATTTTGAAATTACACTGGCATACAAGTCATCCAGATGATTCTTGTTTGCTGAAGAACTCATGAAGTTGGACATATCAGTAATGTTTTCTCTTTTACAATTTATTCTTGTCAAGCAAGCAGTGGAAGTCCAATACTAAATTAATAATGATATTGTTGTTATGTCTGTGGAAATGAGCAAAACTTATTCTCCATTCATTTTCAGGAGGAGCAGTATGACCACATAGATGAAGCTGATTTCACCAAAGTGGACAAACTGACCAATGATGCAATGATATGGATGAACAGCACCATGAACCAGCAAAGCAAACAGAGCTTGACAGTGGATCCCACTGTCAAAGTCAAAGACATTAGAGCAAAAACAAAGGTGAGGGTGCTTGATCTTATCATAAGAAATAAAGATATTTAAAATAGAAACTTCCATATTCCATATGTCAAATAAATATTCAACTTGTCTAAGAGATTTGATCAGTAAATAGAAATTGCAGTTAAATTGGTATTCTGTTTGGCAATTGATGACAAATATGTCACAAATATAAAAGAAAGTGATCCGTTAAGCCTAACAAATCACATTAAATTATGGAGTTTAAATTCTTACATTGCAATTTAGGTTTACCAATGGAAAGTTGCTGTACATTGTCAAGTCTTTTCCCACTGGTCAAAAACATTCCCACTGGTGGAAAAACCCAGGTTTGAACTGCAGTGCCCCACAGGTTTGGGGTATGGCTCCAATCAGCATTTGTGGGAATCCAAGCCCTCATACTTGAAGTGTGACAGAAGTAAAAGATAGAAAATAGTAACAGCCAGAACATTCTCACTGAGCTCCAGGGTGGTGGTAATTTTATTATTTTTTTCTTCCTCCAATTTGGTGAGGAAAAAAATGACAGAACCACCACTTGCATTTGGAACTGTGTTAATTGCCTTTTCTCAGTGCGTTTACCTGGGCTAAATAATTCAGGGTCTACCCATTGATTTTAGTGTGTAAGGTGCTCAGTGGAAGACTCCTTCGCTCACCACATCCTGCTAGAAACAGTAAACTTCCTAGCTTGACTCATGCAGCATTCCATCAGCTGTCGTTGCACTGTCATACACACACAAATGAAATGTCCACTTTATTGTTGCACGTTACAAATGTGTAAATATTAAGATCTCCAACACAACTGTTTTTTATAAATTTCATCTTGTGTGTTCTCAAATTTCCCAGGAGCTGTTCTCTGCTTGCAACCCCATTGTGACCAAGCCCAAACCCAAGGTGGAGCTTCCCAAGGAGGAGACGCCTGCAGAGAAGAACGGGCCCGTCAATGGAGAGGAGAAACCCCAGGAAGAATGTGCAGAAAAGGGATCAACTGAGAACACGGGCAACCCAACGTCAGAAACAGCAGAAAACAAGCCTGATATGGACCTTGATTAAAGCAGCCTCGCACCTCCCTGAGGCAAAGCTGAATGGGAGCTCGCTGCTTCAGATTGAGATGCAGTCTGGGTTTATATCAGAGCAGAGGCGTCTTTTCAGTGAACTGCACTCAATCAAAATGTAGGCACGGTGATTAGCACACAGAGCTCAGCTGCTGATGGTATCTCTGTCTGGTGACATAGCATGCCCTCTCCTTTTCTGGATGACTTAACTCTAAAGCCAGCTGCAATAAGCCTGTTTGACAATGAGCGCTGTACACATGATGGTATTTATTTCTGTTATGTGCTCTGTAAGTGTTCTGGTTTGTGTCCCAATATGGTTTTAAATAAAGTTATTGGAAAACCATTTGCACTGCTTTTTAGTTTTGTCAAACAAACTGAAGTTTTCTACTTTTTACTTACTTACAATGGCAGGGCAGTAGTTACTGAAGCCTCAGCTACACAGTCCACTGTTAAATATCACATGTCAGGTTTTCTAGGTTGAGTTAATTTTTAAGTGTTGCCGTGGGTTGGCATTTTTGTTTAGATACATGACAAGGACCAAACAGTAGGAAGACACCAAGTATCTAAATAAGCCACACTGGAAATCGTAAATAGCTCAAGTTCTTTTTGCTTTAAAGCATCGGGTCTAGACCTCTTTAACACTGTTACCAAACTTAAAACTAATTTAAACTTAAACCCACTTTGCAAAGATAACCAACTATAGTGACCTCCGTACGTGACAAAGCATTATGGGACAACCATATTTTGTTAGAAGTCTTTCAAGATATTTTCAATGTGGGCCACATGAAATTCATTCTCCAGGGTATGTGTATTGTGAAACCAATACAAAAACATTAAATAATGAATGATCAGACAGCAAATTATCTTATTGGGAATAAATCTGACTCCTGTCAGAAGTCCGTAGATGAATTTGCTTGGACTATTTACACCACTGTATTTTAACATTGACAATAACTTACTTGAAGAGCTCAATATTTTCTCAGGTGGTACTTTGAATAAAAGGTTTGAGAACCACTGACCTCTAGATAAATATTCACAACAATAGAATAACAATTAGAGATGGATGTCAGAGTTAATGTAAAAGCCACATACAGTACCATGGGCTGTAAAAGACATAGTGATTGAGGAGACGGACAGCAGCGGCAGCATCTGTGCAGCCAGAGGAACCAAAAGTATGATGACTAAACTGACCCGTGAGCCATGAACTCTCACATTTAAGCAGTTTGTCAAATACTGTATACTGTGTAATATTTCACAAATGCAAGACTGAATTTGTTTTTCTATTGTTTTTCCAGTATGTCAGCATTTCACAACATGCAGTCCTCATGAAAGAAGAGTTTCAACATTTGTGTCAAGGAAGGTTCCCGTTTTCAACAGTGAGAAGATGAGGATATACCTAACCAGAAGAGCTGGTAAGTAGATTCTCCAATTACTCTGTTTCTCCTTCTGGTTAAGGAAACTGACATCCTAAAAGGTAACTGCTAATGTTTCTACATCAAGTAATTTATTGTCTGCTGCATCTGTATCATTATTTAACCACTCAACGTTACTCCCTCAAACAAGAAATGAATGTGTTTGTGTGTTTAACCATTTGGACTCATCACTCACAGGACAGAGCAAACAATGAAAAACTTCATTTTGATTCTTTACTACATATTTTCCCTGCTGTGAGCATTTTAGACAGTTGTATAGACAATATTTATGCCTGCTATTCCTTTTTTATTTTACAACTTGTCAGAGAATGTCAACATATTTCCATTCTTTTGTTCATATCTAAACTGAGCACAGACACACAGTGAATTCATTCAATTTCTATAAAGAGACATGACATGCTTTTAGTCACATTCAACCAGTACAAAGTCAGATGTATGCAGTCAATTCATAATGCATGCAGTCACTCAGTGACTAGAAGTAATAAATACACACTGAAACCTTGACAACTTTCATTCTGGACATTATGAAGACAGACGCCATTCAGACAGCCCTCTGTAATCCCAGGAATAAAACGATATGTAAAAGTTTGATAAGGATTTGTTACTGCTTCTTCATCTTTTATCCACAACAGGGCTACTTAAAACTTGACGATTGTGTTAAATGAAAGAATAACAACAGACCACCCAACCAAAATAAGTTAACAAAAAATAACTTAAAACAAAAATCATATGCAAATCATACATCACACATTTCCTTCTTGAAATGTGTCAGACTCAATGCCATAATGCAGACAGTAACTTGAACAATAGGATGTATTTTTCCACCCTCTCTTCTCTCGCCTTAATGAAATGAAAACAAATGTCACCTTTCCATGTTTTTCATTAGGATAAAATACTTCTTGAATTTTAAGTAAACACACCTGCTCCAGATCATGCACAACATTTTTTATAAATTCTTGAAATCACTGAGGCTCGTCAGAATCTGATACTTGGGATTATGAGGAAACACTCGGAGGTGGTAGAGTCCACCTGTGCAGACTGCTGTCTGAACCATCCAGCCTCGTAAAGAGGGAGGAAGAAAAACAAGTATGCATGTCGGTAGGCAGTTTAGCGACACGTGCACCTGGTGGCGACCATGTCCTCAAACTCCTTGTAGACATAGGATCCGTCCTCTTCGAAGATCATGACACTCAGTGGGCTGTAGTGTGAGGGAATGCACGAGGGCCTGGGCACAGAGGAGTCGAGCTTCTCGTAGATGATGTTCTGCACCATGGTGTGGACAGGGGAGCCGTAGATGAAGCCCATGGTCCTTGGGCAGATGCCTCTGCAGTATCTGGGGTTATACTTGGGAGGAAAAACAATCCAGTGATCCAGTTTGAGTTGGCTGAATCGCACCCTGAAATCATACAAGGCACAATCACTTGTTGGGAACTCTGAGCTGGGCAGAAGCTCAGGCAGGTGGATGTCAAGGCTTTTGTCACCTCGTTTGTTCTTTAGAGACTGCCTCTTCCATCTCATCTTCCGCCCAAACCTCTGTCCTGGTTTGTGCGCCATCTGCTTGTGAAATGCGTTTGCTGCGGCGCGTGGCCTTTCACCTGGTTCAGCATTACCCGGTGACCCCTGATGAGCGATTTTACTGGTGTCATTGAGGTAGAGCAGCAGAGGGGGGGGGCTCAGACTGAACTCCAGTGGGCCTTTGTGCCCATCACCTCTGACTCTTTGTTCATCTGGGCAGGTGACATTGATGAGCAGGTGTATGTTCTTCTGAAACTTTGAGAGAGGCTCGACGTATGAGGTGACGTCAACCTCCACCCAGTTGTTCCTGCCCCTCCCATCAGCCGTAAAGTTCACGGTGTGGTGGACGACAGGACAGAGCGGACACTGGTTTGACTGCTCCGGCTCCTTGACACTGAGGTAGCAAACAGAGTTAATGGGTGCTGCACGGTTGTCATCCAAACTGTACAGCAGAGCTGACTTTAAAATCTGTTCTTTTCTTCTTACTTGATTAAGACTGAAGGAAAGATCCTGCATATAACTTTCTGCGGGAAGAAATAAAGAAGTGTCACTATTGCGCAACATGTCATGCAGATAAAAAAGGAGCTGTTCTAAGAATAATATGAGACAAGGTTTGCCCGCCAAGGAGCTTTCTTATTTTCACAAATGAGATGAGCTGGTAATATCCAAGTGTAGGCACAAACAGTCGGTTAGTTGATTCTCCACAACTCCTATTGTAAAACTAAGTATTCCAAACCTCAAAAATCTTTGCATGACTGCAGATCTTTTCCCTTAAATGAGCTTGAGAGTCCTGTGATGTGTCGTCACAATTAGGCTGCAGAATATAACCTAATTTTAGGCCTAAATCACATCCGGACAATCACGTCCAGTATGTTTTCTAACAAATTTAAACATGGCTGAACTTCACCTGCCGACAAAAAAAAAATCAACGTAGCTCAACTTGATACGTCGTGGTTCAACACAGAAACTTTTAAAACGTGTCAAACACTTCTACATTACTCTTAGCTTGCCATTTCATGTTCAGCAATTTTAAGTCAAATTGAATATTGTTTTTAGATTATTTCATTCACAGGAATATAAAATAATTGAACATAAACATGTATGTAAAGACAAAGTATTTGTTTTCCATCTAAAGAGTAACTTTTGGCCCAGTTAATTCCTGCAACACAGCAGAATTTTGTCTGGTCACATTTTAGCTCAGTTTGTTGCAATTAATTGTTTAGCTCTAACTATATCAGGAAATATATGACTAGAACTATGGATGGACAATATAGCAAAAACATGATGATAAATAAAGTCAGTTTTAAGCCAGTCGATATCAATAATCATTTAGATAAAACGAAGAAAAGTAGTGCCTATATATATATAAATGTATATGTAATTTTTCATTGTTCTGTTATTTCAGGGGAAGGCTATTTTTAAATCAGCTAATTTTCATCCTGTCTTGAATATACCTGGTATTCCTGATGTTGTGAGGACCTAAATCTGTTTACACAGTCACATTATGGGGACTTAAATTTTTGTCCCCACAAGAAAGACAAGTAAATTACTGCACTTTAAGGTGAAAACATGCTTTAAAGTTTGGCCGAGGGTTGGGTTAGGTTAAGTTTGGGGCCAGGGCACTAGTAATTGTGGTTAAGGTGAGAGGTAGTCTCCAGGAAGTCCATGCAAGTCAACGCACTGTCCTCTGAAGCCATGGAAACCACTGAGAGTGAGAGTGTGTTTGTGTCAGTCTTTTACCTTTGTTACTCTGTGCGAGACACTCATCTTGTGGCTTGATCAGTCGGACTGTGTTGTACATTTCGCTCCCGTCCACACTCCTCTGCACCCTGGAGGGCCTCTTGTAAACCTCGGTCAGATATTTCATGTACCTGTGCTCGGGTTTCATCTTTTTCTTCAGACCTGGGCTCCACCGCGGGCCTCCGTGCTCCGCCAACGCCTTGAGCAGCGGGGAGAAGATGCAGCTGTACGGGTAGCTGACGTCGCCCAGGCTGGAGGCGGCCGGAGGGGCCGAGAGCAGCGGGCAGCTGTGGGTGACCAGTAGAAGGAGGACAATGGTGCGAAAATGACGAAGGGCAGCTGATATCAGCATTGGTTGTTCCATTCTAAACAACGACACCAGTCAGAACTTGAAGACACTGTCCGCCGAGAGCGCCAGATCCTCAAGGCCGCGCACGTGCCGTCGCTGATCAACACGCGCAGGTGTTTGCAATCAACTCCATCACTCCATGGAAATATTATGCTGTAGCCGCTATACGAGTGAAAGTCAACACTTTTCTCCCTTTGCTGTCTTTTAAAACGTGTCTTTTTAGCGTTTTAAATAATTTTATTAATTATTCCGTATTAGTCCACATCCTAACTGTGCACAGTTTTGGTATGTTCAACCAGCAAAACCAAGAATGGTAGTGGCTGGTAAAGGTGTGACATTTGACCTATGACATTTGACCTGATCCACACTACAGTGGTTTTACAGGAACTAGCTAAAATAAGGTCTAAAACTAGAAGAAAAATACTTTAATGAATCTATTCTGCCAAAATATGTATTATTGTAATGTCAACAAACAACAACAACAAAACAAACTGTGACACAGAGTAACACAATTTAAAAATACATTTAAATTATAAATTGCAACTAACTATAAAATCAATTAATAATTATTAAAATGAATACAATAATTAATAAAATGATTAATTGGAAGTGAAGAATCATCTATCTATCTATCTATCTATCTATCTATCTATCTATCTATCTATCTATCTATCTATCTATCTAATGTATAGTCTTTTCAGTTGAATGAGTGAATAAAAGGGTACACTCATAATAAATGTAAATGAAAATGAAAAAGTGAAAATAAAAAAACAAACAAAGTTAGAGAGGCAAATCCTTACATATGAACTTACTTGCATATTGATTTATTTCATTGACCATACACTCAGATCATCAGATATTTGAAGGAGATTTATGTAAAATACTGTATGTACAACATAGACTTTTAGGATTTAAAACGGTTACTGCAACACCAATTCCATCAAATACCCAATTTTACCAAATGTGGAAAAAAAGACATGGACACGTTCATAACTGCCCCACCGTCTTCTCTCTCTGCTGGCATCCTCCACGATGCATCATTGGATGGTGGTGCAACAGATCAAAACGCCAAACACCAAATGTTTATTTTGTGAATATACTGAAGCATTGTTATTAGTGAAGCTTGTATTTCATTTTGATATGTTCCGGTAATCTCTGATGAGCTTTTATACTGTATAGCACCTTTAATAGGCCAAGTCAACACATTTCTATAAAATTACTATTAAAAAAGTTAAAGAAATTACAAAACAAATGCAACTTTATGGAATTATTACTCACTTTTGAATGGATTTAACTTAATATAGGACACATAAAAAAGAAGTATAAAAATAGAAAAAGTCCTTTAAGGGCCATACAAGTGGAAAAAGTAATGTTATTATATTCATTTCACTTCTTTACCCAGGTAAACATTGCAGTTTCTTGTGATGATGGCAGTATGGATTGCCCTCTACTGGCTTTGACTGTAAACTACAACTGATAAGAATTAATTCAGTACCAGCTAACTTTATCTCAAATCTTTAATCAGTTTTTCAGTTGGTTCTGTCATAGAATGGATAAATGACCTAACAGGATTGATCAGCACTCATTTACCAGCAATGCACAGTTTGATTTTGTCAGCACAAACCTTGGTCATGTTGTGTGGTGAAGCCTTCTTTAAACCATAATTTCCCAAAGGGAACTCCCAAGGGATTAATAAATCTATCTATCTATCTATCTATCTATCTATCTATCTATCTATCTATCTATCTATCTATCTATCTATCTAAACCTTCACATTGAGTTTAGATAAAATATAAAACCATAGAAATGCAAACTCCTTTTTTCCCTCTTTACTCCTACTGTTATTAGACCAGACATTTCAGCATTTTGGCATTTTGTGCAAACAGGAAATGACACAAAACCTGGACCACATCACACTATTGTTGAAGAGACTTTGAAGTTTGGAAACTTTGTCTGAAGGATAAAGTAATAAACACAGGAGACCTTTCTGTGCTACATTTGCGGTCACAGAGCACTAGAGTTTTAAGTTTTGTTATGGCATAAAAAAAAAAGTTTTGGATTACAATGAAGAGTTGCAAATGAGTTCAGCTGTCTGCTGCTGCTGCTGCACACAGCCTTTCCATATAACAAGACAAGGCACATTGTTCTGGTGCTGTTTTGCTTGTGGCTTCATTGTCCAAGATTAAACTCTGTTTGTGTCATCAGGGACTTTAATTCTCTGGGTCAGATGAGGATAAAAAGTTTCTGTGCTGCACAAAAAAAATGTACGAATATACTGTTTTATGAAGGGTATTCAGTCCTTCACTCAAACATTAAAATATTATTGAATTAGTCAGTAGCTTGAGTTCCGAAATGGCAAAGGGTTGCTTAAAAGAGAAATATAAATACACAATACTGAGCCATTATGTTTGGGTTCCACCTAAGTTTTGTTGGTGTACTAACTATAACATTTAAATAACATAATCCTATATTTAACATCAGCTGAGTTGACCGTGTACTGAATGACTACTATGTGGATTTGTGTTTTCTACCACAGCAATCCAAAAAAGAGGCCCCATGTGGTTTCACTAAAGGAAGCTCATCCATTAAAACCTCAAGTTCACAAAGAGGCTGATAAAGGAGACATTCCACTAACCTGACCACTCGCCTGCAACTGGCCCCACTTAGTGCCCCGCTGGTTTTGCTGAAGTACAGAGGTATCCACTCAACCTGTTAAAGTCGACGTCAATTCATTTCTACACTAACATTTTTTCCTGTTTTCTTCAAAGAACTTGAACTGATTCGATTGTTTTTAAATCAGTGGAATATCATAAATGTATGGTCAGTTGTGCAGAACCGTTTCTGAGGAGTGGTCTGTCCTACTTCCTCAAATATTTAAAGATGCACCACACAAATCCAGTCATGAACATACTGCATATACAGTATGACTATTGCACGTTATGTTTTTAATATTATTTGATAAATCACTGATAATGCAAGGAATTCAACTGACGAAAAAGAAAAACATAATCAGATTGGAAATACCAAACATACATATTTAATCCAGTAGTGGTACAATGTAAAGGACAGCTAGAGCTTCCAGTAAGTACTTAGAGACACATTTGAAATGCATTTAAGTGAGCTACAGCATATTAAACAATAGTCTGAGTTAATTATTAACATACTTTACAAATTAAGGCAGTATTATTTGCTACAACTTAAACAGTTCATCTCACAGCCTGATGATTCTCACCAGTCATGAGCATACTTTGTTGATGTCTTGTGTTTCTTCCCTATGTGAGGCTGGAACAGTTTACTGATCGTGTTGAAGCCTTTGGTGTGGTCTCTGTAGCCGTCCTCCTCTGTCTTCTCCCCGCACCTGCTCTGCTGCAGTCCTCCCAGAAGTGCTCTGGTGTCGGCCGACACACCTTGGCCCAGGTAGTGGAAGGCCTTCTTGCCTGCATTATCCCTTTCATTGACACTAGCTCCGTACCTTTGCACAAGCAAAGCCATCACCTCGGTGTGGCCGTGAATGGCTGCGATGTGTAAAGGTGTGTATCCCCCATGGGTTTTGCTGTTGATGTTTATGTCGCTGCCTCTTCTCCTGGAGACCTCCATCAGCTGACGTATCATCTCGCCGTTGCCGTCCTTGGCGGCCCAGTGTAGTGCTGTAAAGCCAGACGTGAAGTCCTTCTTGTGTGCTAACCGAGTGTCCTGCAGCAGCAGATCATGGATCTGTCCCCACAGTCCAGCAGCACACTTCACCAACCACTCATGAGCTAATGGCTCCAAAGGCACAGACTCAGTGAACTTGGCATCTTCTGCTAGTTTGATGGTCCTGCTTTGGGGCCTCACCTGTGGAAACCCTGGAGGGCGCGTGTCCTCTGTCTGTCTGGGCATTTTACGGCATTGGTTGTCATTCAGTGCATCCCTCTTACCAACAGCACAGGTGAGAGTTGGCCTCACTGGTGGTGCAGAAGCTTCAGTTTCCAAAGTGGGTGCTTTATAATGATGCGGTTGGGAATAAGATCCATCTCGTGCTGCGGGTTCACAGTCTCTTGTTGGGGATTTTACTGCGATGACAGCAAACACAGCCCCAGATTTCCCTGCTCTGCTCACATGATCCGCAGAGATGTTCAGGACCTTGACAGTGCTCGTGTCCACTGCAGTACTTAAAGAGCCTCCCTTCTGTGGACTCTCCACGGGAACACGCTTGGCATCACCATAGCAGTTATTATAATTCATGTTTTGTGCAAAGTCCACATTGTTATTTTCAACATCTGAATAAATCCTCCTGGCCGCCTCGGCTCCGTGCGGAGACGAAAAGCTCGCGCTGTGGCTTTGGAAACCGTCCACCGTGTGCGTTTTGTGCGCATCATTCGCTCCGTCTTTAACAAAGTCCTGGTACCTCTTCTTCACCACCACAAACTTCACCGCGTCGATCTGTTTGACCACAGCCACACTGTTCACCAGCCTCTTGAAAAGGTCTCTATTGTGCAGCTTTTCCGCGGGTTCGCTGCAGTTGATCTGACTCCTGAAATTGTTGAGCAGCTCCGAGTTCTTCACCTTCCCTCCGTGCTCGAGTAAAAAAGACAATATGGACTCTTGGGTTAAAGCCATTTTTGTTCTTCGTCCTGGGGAAAGAAGGATGACGAGCTGCGACAGAAGCGTAGATAAAGCCCGGGGATAATCTGCTGTGTCCTGTCCTGTCCTCCACCAACCTGCTGCTTCCGGCGCCTCCGCATATTCGACCGTTTTTCCTTTATGGCCCTCCCCGTTAGAAACAGGCTGCGTGGGGGGGGGCAGTGCTCACTTTTGCCCCGTGGTAGTTCACTTCATCCATGTCAGAGCCAATAAAATAAAGATTTTCATGTGTGCGGGTTTCGATTAAAATAGATATTCAGCTTTAAAGAAAGACGCGGGTCTGTGATTTGCCTTTCAATGGTCACTTTCTTTTCTTTTCTCTCTCTCTCTCTTTTTTACTTCTGACATGTTTTATGACATCACAGCTTCATGATATCAATGGCAAAGTGCTTTTTTTTTTCTAATAGTATAAATATTAACGTAACATTAATATCAGTGTTTCCAAAGAGTGGGCTGCGGCCCACTGGTGGGCATTGGAGCTATTGCAGGTTGGGCATCAGTAGAATATCTTAAATTGAACAAATGATTCAAAAGCAAATGTTATTTGTATGAAATATTGTAATAATTATAAAATATGCCTAATTTAGAAACACATTTATTTGTAAACACTCTCAGTTTTGGCCAAAATTGTAATCACAATTTGTCTTGATCAGTTTTGATTCTTTTTTTTCTTTATTTACTTTTCACAAAAGTCTTCACAGTACAATGGATAGTAAATTAATTTGATCTTTTTGGTAATCTAAAATAGCTCATGGTCACTTCATTACAATGAGTAGGGGAACCCCTGAATATTTTTTAAATCTGGGGTTCCTGGGGTTGAAAATTAAGAACCTCGGCAGTAAAGCAAAAGTATTGTAATGTTCACAGAAAAGCGCACCGAGTATGTCATTTAACAATTAGGCAATTGTGTAAATGTAGCTGGTCCAGTTTTGTTGATGTGTCCTGAAAAGACAGATTGTGTATATATGTGTACACACACACATATATATATATATACATATACACCTTTCATGTACAGTACTTGTGGTTCTCATATAGCAGTAGTAAAACACTGTAAAAAATTCCACTTTGTAATGTTTTACAGTACAAGTTGTTTCAATATCATCTAGTGTTGCAAGGAGACAACGCGTGTCAAAGTTTTTAAGTGTTAAGTGACTCTGAAAACTGTAGAAATGTAAAAGCAAACAAACGAAAAGCTAAAGTGTAAATGAATACAAATATATGTTATGTGTCGATTCTGTAAAGTTGTTCTCATCTTTTTAATTTGCATCTGTTTAGCTGCTGCTAATTTGAAAAATCTAAAATTTGAAACATATCCATTTTTTTTTTAATTTTTTTTTTACTATTTTTGTTTACTACACAAATCCTTATGGGTTCTTATATTGTTTTGATGTCTTCATTGTTAATCTATAATTTATTAATATCAAATATGATATAGCCTATCATGGTGATGTACAAAAACATAAATGCTTTGGCCAAAATAGTTTCTTTTTTTTTTTTTTTTTGGTAGATATTTCCCAGGGTAAGAGCTGCAAACCACTGCATGACTGTTGAATAAAAGCAGAGGCTGTTGCAGTGTTGCCCTCCGGCACCGAGGGGGTGTTGCCTCCAAGTGGCCACATTGTAAGGATTATGTGTGAGTGCGATGTGGAGAGCAGCAAGTCCGCAAGAAGACACAATTCCTGCGCACACACACACACACGCGCGCGTGAAGCTCTAATGATGGCGGCCACTGACGTACATGTTTTCGCAGTGAGTATGACGATTCGCCGCGTGCACTGACTCCGTGTCACCGTGACAGAAAAGAGAGTTAGAGCAGCTTGTGTGTAGATGGCGATGTCAGGTGCGCGAGAGAGGAAGGTGATGGTGATGGTGATGGTGTGAGGAGAATGCAGCAGGAGCCGCTGACGTGACGGCGGAGGTCCGATGGCATCGATCGTGATGACACTGTCTGTGGAGAGTGACACGCGGGGGAAAAAAAAATAAGAATAAATAAAATGTGAGCGGCTCTGTCCGCAGGCGACAAGCCCACACACGCGCGGAGTGACAGCAGGCTGCGCGAGGCTGAGTTAAGAGGATAAACAGAAGCGGGGGTCTCCTCCAGGAATGGGACCATGTCAGTGGCGTGCACAGACATTTGGCAGGACAGGGCCGAAAATTAAAAGGGCACCTATTGTGCAATTTCCCCACATTCTCACACACCTGTTTATATCTCTACAGGGACATCCTTCACAGCAAGGCATCACTTTACTGGTGATCTCGCACAGCCTTTTAGTTTGTAAGGACACCCAAAGGAAATAAGGTTGAGACGAGACGAGGGCTCTCTATCATTTTCTCCACCTCAAGGCCACTCCTTTACAAACATTCAGTTTTTAAATTTCTATTTTGTTTTAGAGGCCATAAATGAATAGCAGCCAGTAGGAAACTTAATGTTTTTAGCACTTTTACGAGTGGTGTTTATATATAATATATTTATAATATATTATTGTGTAGTGCAATAAAAGCAAACAAAAATGAGGAGAATTGTTAATATTTCATGTAAGTGACTTAAATATGTAAAATGCCTTCATCCAGTCTTAATATTTTATTTTGAATTGTCGCATGAGAAACCTGTATCTTTCCAGTCATTCCAGGACCTCAGGTTTATTGTTTTACAATCTTTTTAAAGATACTTGGGTTTTTTGTTTGTTTGTTTGTTTTTTATTTATTTATTTATTTATTTATTGTGGCTTTATAATATTACTTAAAGTATTTATCCTTAGTAACACCACTAACATCACTTACAGTTTCTAATGAAGGTAGACTACAGACAGACGGCTCTGCCTGTTTATATTTAAGTTAAAATTAAAAAAGAGTTAAAAAACTATTATAAAATTGAATCACAGTTGTGTTGGTCAGGATAATCATGGCAGCAATTGTCATATGGTATCATGCCTAGTCTGGCCATCTTCTTATATCTTGGCATTGCTTTGCAGTTTTTGTCATTTGTGTCAATGTGTTATTGGGACACGGTGGTTAGTTTAAGAAGTGTATATATGTGTGTGTGTGTTTGTCTGTGTGTGGACGAGGTTATGGTACCAGGGCAGCCAGTAGCTTGGATATCCTCCCACCCTCTGAAATAACATAAAGGGCTCTTTGTGTGTGTGTTTGTGAGGGATGACCATGTTGGTTGTGTTGAACACATCCTGGTCCTCATGTTGAGCTTTTGACAAGATGCCAGTGTCCCACAGTATATTCTGAATGGGAAGGATGAACTTCCTCCTCATTTTTACATCCAGGGCAAAACACAATAAATCAATTCATTTATCAGCGTATAAAGATTTAGATGCTGCAGTTCTTCTCCAGACAGTGATCACAGCCACGCCTTCTACCACTTTAAAATTTTCATAAACCATGGAAATTTAAATGTGATCTGTTTAACTGTTGGTCAGAGGATATTTCACGTCTTAAATTTAACTCAAAAAGGCATTTTTACTTAGTTTATAATAATGATTTTTATTGTTAAGGATGTTCGTGTTCGTCCTCTGTTTGGTCTTTGTGTGTGTCCTGTGTCCTGAAAACAAGTTCTGCCAAACACTACTGTCAAACCTGACTGAGGGAGCGCTTGTATACATATAGTGGCAGTGCAGGGGTGGGCGGAGCCAAGAGACATTTATCCCGTCAAAAAAACAGTGGACTTCCCTTCTATAACTTTTTGTAGGCGCTTTGTTGTGTTTTCAGTCACAAACAAACCTCTTTCACTTTACTAGCACAATGTGAGAGAGCTGTGTGGAGCTGATAGGCTTAATCAGCATTATGTGAACTCATTTGACAATGGTGTGAATATAATGAACGTGTTCATGTTTATTGTCAAATGTTTACAGTTAAGTTGGAACAATAAAGTAAATGTGCACAATTTTTAGGTGGCGCGGGACTTAAAGGAGCATGGAGAAACAGTGGTGCAGTGTGTAGCAGCCTGTAAGATTTTATGGAGACTTTAAATATGAGTATAATTTGGGCTGACATTATTTTCATTGTCTCCAACTATTTTGATTTCCAGTTAACTGTTCTAACCATGCATTAATGAAAAGGCCTAATTTTATGGCCTGTTGCTTTTCAAATTTAAAGTTCTTTAGTTGTAATCATTGTACATTAAACAAATCTGCTTGCTTGAGTAAAATAAGCAGTTTGGATGCCATTTAGATAAAATATACCAAACAAAAAATCAATAGCCTTATCATTAATGAAGTTATTTCAGTTGCAGCAGTGCATCAGTACTGCAACCCATTACTGTCTGCAGTGTAAAAGATACAAGTTTTTTTTTTTTTGTTTTAACCTGGCACTTTGTAATGTAGACTCTTGATGTAAATGATGACAATTATCTGCGAAGCACAATTTAAATGGATCTTAACATTCTTTTCTTTTGAGATTTATGTACCATTACCGGACAAGTTAAGTGTGTGATGTTCAAACTGTTTTTTTTTTCCTCAGGTCAGATGATTGGTTGAGAAGACGACGTGACTCCATTTGCAAAGAATGCTTTTAAGCTTGAGAGCAGAATGTGGGGATGAGATGTAGCCGAAGCCCCTTTTTTAAATGTCACAATTATGTGTTGTATTTTGTTGCTGTGTCTTCAGATACTTTTGGTCTGAGGTAAAGTAATGAATAATTAATGCATACATTAGCTGTAATGTACTCCTTGTTGTGCCTATTCCTAAATAACTTAGAATGAAGACAAGCGGAACCTGGAGCTTGGAGGCCATGTGGGATTTGACAGTCTTCCAGATCAGCTGGTCAGCAAATCAGTTGCTCAGGGGTTTTGCTTCAACATCCTCTGTGTAGGTATGTTCACAATTCTATAAAAATAGCACGCTCAGAGTACAAAAGGAATGAGTGTCTTTTGCCTGCAAAGTGATGAGTAGAAACAATTTGTTGGATCTCGATGCCTGGCACTTTTGAAAATAACCCTGACTTTTAATAATTTTATAGTAATGAATTTGGCTTTTATCTATATTCTCTTGAAGGTTTTTATACTTTAGAATATTTATAATATATATATATGTATATATATGTATATGTATTGTTACATGAAGCTGGGTTTTATGCAACATTTTGGCACGTACTTGGTTTTTTGCCCTGGCTTGAGTGATCTTACTTCGCATGTGTTCATGTGTTTGTCTTGTGTTGGATTATGTACTTGATCTTTTTATTTCCTGAGGACATGTCCTTTGCTTTGCCGAAATCAAATTTTCTCAAGTTGGATAATGAAGTTTGATGATGAGTGCGTGAATGCATTACATACTCATTCTTGCATTATTCTTTGCTTTTTTCTAGGCGAGACGGGGATAGGCAAGTCAACACTAATGAATACCCTCTTCAATACAACATTTGAACAAGAAGAAGCCAGCCATTTTGAGAGTGTAGTCCAGCTACTTCCACAAATATATGATCTGCAGGAAAGCAATGTCAAACTCAAGCTGACCATTGTCCATACTGTTGGGTTTGGAGACCAGATCAACAAAGAAAACAGGTGCAGGTTCTTCTACATGTATTCCTTTAATCAATTTGCTAGGCTTAGCATTGAAGATTAAGAGTATACTGTAGATTCCAGAGTAAAATGTTACATAGATTTTCATTACAGTTTTGATACTGATCTTTAATAATCCAGCCTCAACTGTAGGAATTTGAACAAGCTATTAATCATTTCTCGTTCTTGCTCTGGAATTTCAGCCAACATTTTATATAATATGGAATTGAGAAAGTTGTTGGCAAGTGAATTGCATGGAAGAAAAGGAATAAAGGAGTGAATGGTAGAACCAATGCAGTCTCAATAGACATCTGAGTGCTCCAGCAGCAGGGAGCATAAAAGGCCCGGATTCTTGGCTGCAAGAATGTAGTTGGAGAGTTTGTAACCAGAACACAAAGATGTTTTTCAACTTACACGAAAACCGTTTTCATACAGTGCACGTAAGGAAGAAATATCACGATGCTCGGCTTTTAATGCATGTGCTAACTTTTTTGTCTGTGCAGCTATAAGCCCATTCTGGACTATATTGATGCCCAGTTTGAAAAGTATCTTGAGGAGGAGCTGAAAATAAAGCGCTCCCTCTTAAACTACCACGACACAAGAATCCACATCTGCCTGTATTTCATTGCACCCACTGGCCACTCCCTGAAATCCCTGGATCTCGTCACAATGAAGAAACTGGACAGCAAGGTGACGACAGAGTCCACTCGCTCACTCTCACTCATTTTCTACCGCTTTATCCACTGAGGGTCACGGGGGGTGCTGGTGCCTGACTCCAGCTGACATAGGGCGAGACGACAGAGTCCAGCACAGTGTAAATCAAAGAGATGCCGTTGCTTATTTCTTCAGTCTGTCTCTCATTTTATGTTTTTCCTTGTAGGTGAACATCATCCCTGTCATTGCAAAGGCAGACACAGTATCCAAGAGTGAACTGGATAAATTAAAGATCAAGATTATGAGTGAGCTGGTCAGCAATGGAGTTCAGATCTATCAGTTCCCCACAGAGGATGAAGCTGTCGCGGAGATCAACTCCTCCATGAATGTAAGTCCAGGAAACACAATAGGAGTGTGCAATGGATATTCTTTATTTTTAAAATTTGAAACCAAGCAAATCTTAAAGGATGTGATTTATTTATTCTCTTTTTTTTAAATTATTCTTTGTTCTGTATTTTTGAAACATTTCAAGTTCTCGTCCCCTGCATGCATTAGAATATGAGTGGAAAATATTTTCATGGTGTCATGGTAATGCTCCATAATCATGTTTTTGAATCTATTACACAGTGAATATTGAAGTTAAGATTGACCCAAATAAATTATACCACAGGTCAAGTCACAAGTTACAATATCTGGCAGAAATATTGCAGTTTGATCTGTTTGCAACTTGTTCAGACATAAAACACAGACACACAAACATAAGATATTTCCTTATTTAGTTCCTGATGGTTGTTGTGATGTGTTTTGGTCTTTTAATCAGCTCAGTTTACAAGTTAATGTGCACAGTCACTTTCCCCACAACTGTACTCATGAAACCTTCCCCTGTTGTTTAATTTTTTTTTTTATTAGCTTTTAAATCAAAGTGTCTTGTTTTGTTTTTAACATATTAAATGAAATAGAAAAGAATAATAATTTTGTAGCAGTTATACTAGTAGGATATAAAGATGTGAAACATAAATCAATCTGATTAATTCCAGTCATTAAATGGTGGGTTTGTGATTTATTTTTACTTTGAAACCATAATTGAAATGCTCTTCATATTTAAAGACTTGTCATGAGATCCTGTTATGAACATCATGTTATTTTATCACAACATGTTCCAGACGCATCTTCCCTTTGCTGTGGTCGGAAGTGTAGACGATGTTAAAGTAGGAAATAAGATGGTGAAAGCACGACTGTATCCATGGGGATCAGTACAGGGTGAGTCCAGACAGCAGAGTTAATTACTCAGACACCTGATGCCAAACTATTCGCTCTCTTTCAGGCGAGATATCAACATGTTGTCTTGATTCCTTGTTGCTACTAAGCTCATTTGTAATGAATGCAGAAGGGTTAAATGAACGGGCTTTGTGTTTATTTAGTGGAGAATGAAAACCACTGTGATTTTGTGAAGCTGAGAGAGATGCTTCTGCGTGTGAACATGGAGGATCTCCGCGATCAAACACACGCTCGTCACTATGAACTTTACCGTCGCTGCAAGCTGGAAGAGATGGGCTTCAAGGACACAGGTCCTGACAGCCAGTCGTTCAGGTGAATTTACGTTGGAAATTGGAAATTCTTGTGGTAATGATTTAAAACCATGTTAATTTGGTGAATTAATTCATCTGAGAGTAATTCCTGTCAGACGAAGTTAGGTAAGCAAATGTATCTCAGATTTGTGTCATCCAGATCCATCCAAAACAGATTTACCTGTATTTTTATACATATGCAAAAATACAGTTTGTGTAGCATTCATTTAATTTAGAGTGAATGGAAAATAGAGATGAGCTTGATGGTAACAGTATTATTATATTGGTAATTTTAGGTGTTTAGGTTTCATTTTCATCTAATTAGCTCATATGTTTGTGATGCATTAATCCAGTGAAGGCAGGTGTTAAGACTGGACTGAGTGTTGCTTCTTTCCTGTTCCTCAGCCTTCAGGAAACATACGAAGCCAAGAGGAAGGAGTTCATTGTGGAGCTTCAGCGCAAAGAGGAAGAAATGAGGCAGTTGTTTGTCAACAAAGTGAAGGAGACTGAAGCCGAGCTAAAAGAAAAGGAGAAGGAGGTGAGACTTGACATCATCATGAAATAATTGCTGAAATTATGCTGCAAATGGTTTATCTCATAGTGTGCCCCATTCCATCGTCATCACCATCATCATCATCCAGCTTCATGAGAGGTTTGAGCAACTCAAGCGGCTTCACCAGGATGAAAAGAAGAATCTGGAGGAGAAAAGACGAGAGCTCGAAGAGGAGATGAATACCTTCAATAGAAGAAAGGTTGCAGCTGAGACACTGATGGGACAGGCACTCCAAGGCTGCTCACAGCAGCCGTTCAAGAAGGATAAGGACAAGAAGAAGTAAGTCTTCTTTTCTATATTAGTTTGGTTAGTGGTTTTTTTAGTGCATTATAGGCCTTTTTCACAGCAGCCATTTTGACAGATCACATTAGGAAAATCACAAGTGTCAATAATCAAATTGATATTTGAGAATACATCTCTCTCTCTCTCTCAGATTCAGAGTGCTTGCTGGCTCACTGTCACACTGTGTCCTGACATAGATGTAGACTCTACATTGACTATGTTTGTCATTGTCTCCATCTTGTTATGGGCAAGTCCACCCTGCAAACCATTACAAGTAAACATGGAAACTGTTTTTTTTTTCAGAATAAAATACACAAGCATGGACATCTAACTTTTTTATATAATTTTGATATTGAATGATTTATCTTGATTTAACAACTACTGCATATAATAACATTCCATGGTAAAAAAAAAATAATTCCCCAGGATTTTGTTATAAAAGTGCAGTGATGTGTACAGACCCAAGCAGCACAAGAGTTCTTGCTCTCAATACCACTTGCAAAATGGCAGCCCTGTTGACTTATTGTCCAGCAGCCACTGCAGTGTCTACATATGAATGTCTGAGCTGAATAGAGCCAACGTTAATGTGCTTTTCCTGCTGAGACGTGCTGAAATGTCTGTGGTGAAAAAGGCCCTTTGGTTTCAGAGCAGGTACCTTAATGGTGCATGCCACTTAAAAGTGGCATGTAAGTATTCATGTATGTCACTCATACTGTACATTATATTCACAAGATATAATCTTTTAAGACAGTCTGTGTGGAGTTGATCAGTGTACATTGTTATTAATGAGACAGTGTTATCTTCCCAGAAGCCATGTTGGCTTAGAACCTGATACAGGGACAGATTGAGACTGACATTTTTGCTGCGTTTCCATCATGTATGGTTCGACTTGGTACAATATACTTGGTACACTGTTGCTATTCTTGTTTCATTTGTTCATTTGTTTTCTACCATATTTCAAATCCTGCATGTCTTTCTTCTTTCCATATTTTGTTATTTTTCTTTTCCCATTTCAGTTGATGATTTATGGATCAAACTTCCATGAAAACCAGGAATGTTTCCACCATCAGCATGGGAAAAACAGACTGTTAAAACTTACTGACACTGTATGTGTGGACTGAATGACACAGAGACTATGAAAGTATGTGAACTTGAATAATGGGGTGGCTGTAAGTCACTGTGTTCTTATGGATCAAAGAGGTAGCTTTGCAGAGTGGATTTAATATGGTTTCTAATGCTGACTCTGCTAAATATATAACAACAAAACCTGTGGACTGTTTTCACAAGACATAGCTTGTGTCTTTTCATGACCTTTACATGAAGTCTCTCCTCACTGACGACATGTCTAACAGTAATAGACCGAAGCTGAATGGTCTGCAGTAGGGTGTGTTTTAACGTAGAATGTGTAATAATGCATACAAAAGACTGACAGTTTTTTTGAATTGTTGGTAGATTGATAAAATGTAATTTTCTCCCCTATTTAATACTTAGTAATAAAGACATTTATACATTGATATATTTACAGTGAATGAATATTTCATCTTCATTTATAGTCACATACAAATATTTATTAGAAATAAAGCAACAGTTTAAGTTAAACCCATTATATTTTCTTTTACATTGGGACATTACATCAAATATGTTATTCATATGATTCAAATCATCTCATCTTTTTTTTACCTGCTGTCATTATTTCATACCCAATCATGGTTTTCTGATTCCTATCATTTAAAAACAGTTTAATATTTCTTCTAATAAAAGCATTATCCATTTCATTCAAGTGAAGCAACAAACCAAATAACATTTTTTTTCTTACTTGTTAAGGCTTGTTTTGTGATTTTAATGATTATACATTGTAGATTCTTGTTCAAATAAATGCCATGTCTTTTCTTTCCTCTCCATAGCTTCTTTAGTCTTCCATCTGCGTGCTCCTTAACCTCAGGAAGGAATTTGAATTAGAAGATTTTGTACCACAGCAAAAGATCACAGACTAACAATCAAGTGTATTATTTTTACTAAGTGATATAGCAGTTTTATAGAAATGCAATGCTCTAACATCATTGGGAGTGAGTCTGTCTGCAGTATTCCCCATCTACTCAATTATCCTGAAAGCTTGTAAGCAATGCCCTGTAGCATGGTCTTTGCATGGCTTTTAACCTTCATTCATACAAGAAGTAAAAGCTTGTCCTTGCCAAAATATCTTTCATCTGCCATGTTGTGATGCTTGTAGTTTCTGACTGATGACAGGTTACACTGTGAAGTATACAGCATATTATAAACCTTGCTGTTGGAGGTTAAGATAGGACATTATTGTATGATTTACAAGCCCTTTAAATCAATCATAGTTCAAATGTCTTTAGTCATTGTAATCTACATTCCAGTTCCCATGTTACCTAATATACCTAATTGTTTTTCCTCAGTTTTAAACTATGAATTAGCTTTGACGTAGATAAATTAAGGATTAACTCTATTAATGTCTGCAATCTGTATTGTGGGTCTGACTTGACCCACTTTGAGATTTGTATATCCTTGAGTAATAAATAGTTACTTTATTGAAATGTGTCTTGTTCTCTTCATAACTGCACTTAAATACAGTGACGGTGTGAAGACGGTACATTTGTGGGTCCAGTTCTTTCCACTACCTTCCAGAGAGTTCCACAGACTTGCCAGTTTTAAAGAGTAGGTAACTTTGTGTGACACTGCTTACATTTTTACAGTTTTATAGGAAATCCAACACAATATATATGTATAATTGTAAATCTGGAGAGAGTCATTAATTATTATAAAAAAAAGCGGTAGAGAGTGAGTGAGAGAGCTCCTGTGTCACTTATAAATTAAAGTAAAAGTTATTAGCAGAGAAAGAGGAGTTTTACATGTCTTATCTACGATTGGTCCTCCAGTCTGTAGGAGGCGGGACTTAAGTTTGAGTGATCGGAAATACAACTAATTGAGAATTAAAAGTGGTGAAGTCATCTGTCGTCTGACCAATGAGCGCTTGCTAAATTCGGGCATGGGCATGGTTTATGGCAGAGTCGATTCCTAATCTGTCCTTTTCCCCGTCGCCTTACGCCAAGGGTAGGGGGGTGTGCATAGGCAGAAATAAACCTATGCTTAAAACTTGATTTCGTCAAAGTTCATACCTACTGTTTTGTGTGTTTTAAACCTCTTTTAACTCGCGTTTTTGTAGCGCGTTCCAGCTTTTCCCCCAGTTCTGATTTTTGTGTTTATAGTATACTGTAAACGACTACATAACTTCATACAAGGTAAGTTAACCTACTCGTCCTTTCTGATACCATATTGTAGTCATTCGTCGAATTAAATGTCATAATAGAGATTTATTGTGTTTCTGTTTCGCCGTCTTAAGCTTTAATTATACGCTTGAACTCCGTAAACTGGTAGCTAGCGGTTAGCCGTAGTTGATGTCTTTTACGTCAAATTAATCAGCCATTTTCTTTTCACTTCCCTTAAGTATAACGTTAGACTGTCACGGTCTAACATCTCCGTGTCTAAGGGGTTTGTGTCTATATGTCACTGTTAAATTGTGTTATCTCACTTGGATTTGTTGTCCTGTATGTGTGTGTGTGAGTGTCGCTATTGGTGTGTGCGGCAGGGACATGTCCTGACATGACGCAGATCTCGCCCTGACGCACACACCAATGGAGATCACAAACACGGCCTGGTCCTCTTGACATGAATCCTAACTTTGTATCAGCACTCTTATTATTATTATCGTACTCTTATTGTTATTATCACACATTTTAACACTTTTATGAACCTAAATGTGATTAAATAGTGAATAAGTAGTTTCGCAGCCCGCGACAAACTTTGTGTTTGATGTTGTTGTGTGTGTGTGTTACCACCGGCTGTCTACTCCAGTTGATTCCGGTTCACTGACAGCTGCTCGGGAAAGACTTGCCATTGGTTAACCTACAAATTTGGAAGCAGTGTTGGTCTCAGCTATATTGGGCAGTAAATATCACCTATACAAATCTAGATAAATGGTTGCAACTTTTAGTCGACTGTCAGGTGCCTTGATTTTCAAAGATATTAATTTCTGTTTTTTGTTATTGAGGGAAAAAAAAGAAACCACAACAAAGAAGAACCTGAAAGAAATTGAGAGCTTTTAGTAAAAGGAAAAAACAAGTCAATTTAACAATTAAGATAATTTGTAATGCAGTGAGTAACTGATTACTTGTTGCAGTCCTTATAGATGGATGAACCTAATCAATCCTAAAATTGTGTATGTAGTGTTAACATTTTTGTTTAAAGATTAATTGATGCTTGTTGGTCAAAGACTCGATGGGGTGTAAATATAATCCATTCACATGAATATTTAGTATTAACATGACTGTGATCAAAGTGATACTGATGGACACTTGTTCCTGTGTGTTCAGCCTTCATATCTACATTGTTTGGATTTATTCTCAAGTTGGTACAATGCGTTTTTAAGGCATACAATTGCCATGAAGTGGTTAATAGATCAAGTTTAATTTGTCTATAGATATAACTCTACCATTGATTACCACGTTACACCTATGCTTACTAAGCACGATATACATTTTACAGTGGTAATACACTCTCAGTGCTGACACATTTGATGGAAAGTATTGTAAGCTGGTTTGAGTTAGTGATTTTCAGCTGTATTTTCCTGTTGGCATAGATGATTGACACAGTCACAGGCCCTGGAGCTCAGCCCTTTGCAGTTCAGTTGAAAGCCCTAACAGATCTGGAGGGCAGATACCAACCAAAGCTGAGTGGTTTGAGGCTCATTGAGGGCGCCCAGGACAATGGCCTCAGGATGACCATCAGACTCCGGGAGCTGGAGGTGAAGGACCTGCTCTCTCTGACCAGGTTCTTTGGATTTAGCTCAGAGACCTTCTCTCTGGCTATTAGCTTGCTGGATCGATTCCTCTCTGTAATGAAGGTTTGTGCACAGCAGTGGGAATATATAATTTTTATTCTGTTGAGTAGTTTTAAGTGAGTTTAAAAGTGTGTTAAATAATCTTATTCTTTCCTCTGTCCTTGGCAGATTCAACCAAAGCACCTGTCCTGTGTGGGGCTGTGCTGCTTCTACATTGCTGTGAAGTCCACAGAAGAGGAAAAGAATGTGCCTCTTGCCAACGATCTGATCCGCATTAGTCAGAGTCGCTTCACAGTGTCTGACATGATGAGGATGGAGAGGATCATCATGGAGAAGCTCTTCTGGAAGGTGAAGGCCCCCACAGCACTTCGCTTTCTCCGTCTCTTTCACAGCCACATCCAGGAGCAGCTGGATGCTGAGAGGTAAGGACACACAAACACTACTTGAAATCATAAGGATTTGTTAGATGTAATGGAATTTTTTTTTTTTAAAAAACAAAAAACTTTTCTACTTTGTCAATTCTGAGTCCTGTTTGTGCTTTCATGGGGGTTTATTCAAGGTAAGACCAAGGATGACACAATACCAATTTGTATCTGATACAGATATTACAAACTGAATGTTCTTCCATAAAGATGCAATTAACAGTCCACAACATGACTCGACTAAAATGGTGTTTTTATTTATATTTTTAGTCTGTGCATAGTGAAGCATGTGATATGTAGGATTTTTTGCAACATATCAGATTTTAAATTTTTATTTTATTTTACTTTGAGTATTGTATCAGCTCATCCCTAGTACATAAAACACAAATCAGCTTTGCCATCTTAAGTTTTAACTTTGACACAAAGCTTTTTTTTATTTTTCCAGCAAGAAAATACTGAGTCTTGAGAGACTGGAGGCCCAGCTGAAAGCTTGTCACTGCTCATTTGTCTTCTCCAAAATAAAGGTAGGTCAAAATAACTGGGTTTCCAAAGTTTAAAAATGGCCTATTCCAGAGGTATATGATAATGATTGGTACTTATATAAAGTGGAACATTTGAATTCAGATGTGTAATTATTTGTTGGACAAACCTGGTAAATGTGATAAAGTTTTTTTGTCAGTAAGACTGTGTTGTCACTCTGTCTGCAGCCATCTCTGCTTGCCATAGCTCTGCTGTGTTATGAGGCGCTGGAACAACATGACCCCGAGTACACTGACAAAATATCTGAGGCCCTGACATGTCTGCAGCAGCAGCTGAATGTAAGCACCAAATAATTTAACTGTCCATATCTGTGTGCTACATAAATATTCTTGGAAATAATATTTTTGCTGATATTAGTTAATATTGAATAGATTACTGCTGAGACATTAAGTCTTGTGTTGTGCCTTAGTTTAAGTTTATTTTTTGATCTGAAATCTGTATTTCAGATCAAAGATGAGGATCTGGTCTGTGTGCGGGAGTTGGTTGGGAAATGCCTGGCTGACTATGCCACCGCAAAATGCTCCAAACCAAATGGCCAGAGACTTCGCTGGACTATCTCGGGTAGAACTGCCCGTCAGCTGAAGCACAGCTACTACAAGATCACTCATCTTCCCACCATACCTGAGTCAGCCTTGTAAAATCTGGGGGTAGACATGGGTGACCTTACATGCAGAAAAATCTTACAACTGTCCTCAAGTTGTCTTTTGCTTGGTGGGTGTCTTGCACTAAGGTAACCAATGTATATCCCCAATTTTCCTTACAGATTTTCATTAATGATGGTGAATTTCTTTAAGGAAGAGCAACAAGTTAAGAATTTCCCTTAAGTTTGGTTTTCATCATTTAACGAAGAAATGCAGTATTTTCATCTTCCCCAACATGAAGTAATGCTTAAAGTTTTACTTTCCTGATTGAGTTTCATGCACAAGTGTACAGTATGTTCTTGTTTAAATCCGTACCAAGGTGTCTGGTTTTTCCTGGAACGGGTTGCTGGTTTTAAGCTAATAAGTATAGAACCACCTAGGTCCTCAGTCCACCATGTGGAAGAGGAGGGAGAAGGATTTTGTGAACAGCATAAAAGGAACCAAGAAATCGGGCCCAGAATCCTTAACTCCCACCCTAGGTTGCTAAACTGTCCTGAATGCACACTCCTACCCAAGGTGATTATTTTTTTTTTTCCATGTGATACAGCGATGAAGCTTTTGGTTTCCTGTGAAGTGAGGTTAGTGATAAACCAATTACAAATGGTTAAACATACTATTTGAGCTAAAATGTCAGAGGTTTCCAGATGAGTTGTTTTCAGTGCTTCATAATTTATGGACACAGAGCCACCACACACCGATTGATTTCAGTTGTGCAAAGAACACAAAAAATAATTGCAATGGAAATGTGGATTTCTTTGCCAGTTGCCCTTACTCAAGTATGAGGTTTGTTTGCAAGAAGTTCAATGTGTTCTTAAGTTTAGAGTGGCTAAGTGAAAAACACCATCTGGTAAACAGATACACTTGTACCTTTCAATAAAACTTTATTGAAAAGTTATTGCTGTATGAGTTTCATTACCAAACATTTCCATTCAGCTCTTGTTCAACATGTGTGCCTTGGGACTAAACAATTCTTACTTAGGGAAAAGTCAGCCTTGAGCAAACCAGGACAGTCAGAGATTGGACTTCTATCCAAAAAGATTCTGTCTTAGTCAAACACCTGTCAACCAATAACTGTTCCTCGGAAGGCAAACCTTGAGGCTTCTCTTTTCTGCGTGATGGACCTAGTGTTCCTCTGCCACATTATGGATGTCCTCAAAAAGTATTCATTAAACAGAGGTGATGTGTTTGACGACAGCACCGTTTACTTCTGTAAACTGGAAAAGTCGGGACCACCGCCATGAAAATTCCCGGAGATTTCTGCACCACTGAAGTCAAATCCAGGATTCTGGGAAACATGACAAATTGTAGCCACAGGGCTTATATCCACTCATCAAAATAAACATTCACTTTTAATTAGTTTTACAAATTAAGACTGAAATTTTTATAAAGTCTGTTGTCTAATTGCAAATAGGAAGCAGTGAAAATGAACTTTCAGGAACAATTAAACATGACAGCATAGCACATACACTGTGGCTTAATTAAAGGAGCTGTCTTTAAGACATTTTATTATCTCAACTACATATTCAAAACAATTCATTAATGGCTTAAAGCATTAACCACTGTGTCATTAAGATGACGGCATCAAACTAACCTCACGTTGAAACCTCTCCAATGTGAGCTTTCTCTGCATCTGGTCCTGGACCCAGGCGTTGGCACAGTACTCCCCCTCCAGCAGGGAGGACCAGCAGTTCCCTGCCTCTCTGTTGGTCTTCATCAAGATAATCCGTATGAGACACTTGTCCTCTGGACGAAACAGAAAAACAGTGAAGAAGGAGCTTTGTGGCTAATATATATTTAAAGGCTTCAAATGAGTTTTCTTGTCATTTCAGTCTGCACTTTCATATAAAACACTATATAACACTAGGGCATGTAACCTACCTAGTGTCCATGTAGCCTCATCAGACACAGTTGTGTCAAACAATTTTCCCTAAATGAGGAGGGAAAAAGACAAGGTACCTAAGTAAATGTGTGTTTAGCCGTCAGACCTGTCATGGACGTCAGGAGGAAGAGGTGGTGACCTTACCTTGAAGATTTCCTGCCCCCTGACTAGCAGCTCGATGTCTCTAGATCCCAGGTGACACCTGACTTCTTTGGCTGACGTCCCGTGCGGCACATTGACTTCGATGAAGACCTCCTCCATGGTCTGGTACCAGGAGCCCCAGGGAGTCCTGCAGGGGATCACGCCACTCCTCTCTTCGAAGTGCACCGACATCCTGCGGCGGTAGAGCGCCTGACAGGTCTGCTAACGGCGGTTAGCTCGCTCAGGCTAACAGAGAAGTTAAGCAAACAGTTTGGTGTGCAGTCACTCTTTACCGCTGTTTACGCGTTTACTGAACATGATTGGTTTTAGTCACGGTTAGTTATGTAAACTCAGATAAATGTTTCCTGACGAATAAAACCCTACATTTTAAGGATCACATCGCAATGTGAGCCATTTGTTTTGGCTCTCACTCTGGAAAGTCTTCTTCTCCTGGTGTGGATTCTAGTTCCGGTGGTGAACAACAACGTGGCTGCACCGCCACCAGCTGTCTCACAAACGGAACTACAAGAATAAATAACTCATGGGACACACACGATACGATGAAATTATACGTTTTATTCTTATCAAAAATACAAATATGTATATTTCGCCTTCGTTTTATTTTGCATTTATTTTTTATAATGTGGTTTCAGCAGAAACCAATATAATTAGTGTTTGCCTAAAAGTGGAGTGGATTTACTAATCTGTTAATTAGATTACTGTTCCTGCCTCTTGTACAGACCTAGCAGTCACTGTAACGACACATCTCCTCTCACAAAGTATTTCATTAACTATGAGTTGATGTGGGGAGTTGGTGTTAAATGCTGCACAGGATGGCTGTTCTGACATTATCTTTAGTTTCTCTTATCACCTGGTTTAGGTAAGTCTTCTTAAACATAGTTCAGGAGTGTCAGGCTACACACTCTGGGGGTTAAACCCTCTTTTCTTTTCTTTACAGTTTTGGCACCGTACATGGAAATGAAAAGATATACTCAGAAAACATCACTCGCATTTTGGATCGACTTCTGGATGGCTATGACAACAGGTTGCGTCCTGGATCTGGAGGTAATTAGCATCTCAAACCCTAAAGCCTTGATACAAAAGCCTTGCCTCATCTATTGAAGATAAATTTAGTACATTGTGCCATGTGATTTTTAGCACTGTACATTTATTAATGACTACTGCAGGTGGTGTCACAGAGGTGAAGACAGACATCTTTGTCACCAGCTTTGGACCTGTTTCAGATGTTGAGATGGTGAGATAATACTTCTGTAAGGGGACATTCTGTATATAAGCTGACCGAGGGAGATGACAGTGCCTCAGTGGCTACTGAATACCTGCCTTACAGGCAATCTGCCATGAAACCATCTAATGAGCTTTTATCTGTTTGACTAGCTCTACAACTCTATTATTGACGGCCTCTAAATCAATATGACAACATGTCAGGCAGAAGACATGGCTGAATGGATTGATTAATGGTTATCTGGAATGAGTGGCATCCATCATTACCTCATCTTTTCTCATCACCTTCCACCGCAAGTTGACATGTATATTTGTCAGCCTTATAGAAGGTGATAATGATGCCGACTGTATCTTTGTAGCACACAACAGCTTAAGTAGAAGGGAGGGTTAAGTGTAGCATAGTTTTGGACAGTGTTACCACAGAGTGGGTCAGGACCTACATTTTAATTAGGGTTTATTACATGATGCATTCATAAATTGAATTTGTTGTTTCATCCACTAACATCTGATGTTTACGCATCAGGAGTACACCATGGATATGTTTTTCCGTCAGATGTGGGTTGACGAGCGTCTGAAGTTTGAGGGCCCTATTGAAATCCTGCGGCTGAACAACCTGATGGTGGAAAAGATCTGGACGCCAGACACTTTTTTCAGGAACTCCAAGAAGTCCATTTCGCATAATATGACCACACCTAACAAGCTTTTCCGCATCATGCAAAATGGAACTGTCCTCTACACTATGAGGTGATCTCACACAGTACAGTACAGGTGTTGCCTTGTTTACAAACCTTTCTTTTATGAAGGTTAATTTGAAATGAAGACCCGAGTTTGGTTTACTGTATGTGCGCCTTCTTTGTCTTAGACTCACAATTAGTGCAGAATGTCCAATGAGGCTGATTGACTTTCCTATGGATGGCCACTCTTGCCCTCTCAGATTTGGAAGCTGTAAGTATGTGTCAGAAAGAAAAAGAAAGATAAATGTCCTGTAATGCCCATATTCATAAATGTGATTAACATGTGAATGTTTTTCCACATATCTTTGAATTTTCAGATGCCTACACGAGCAGTGAAATTGTTTTCACCTGGAGGAAAGGACCACTGGCGTCAGTCGACTGTCCCAAAGAGTCCATGAGTCTTCTGCAGTATGATCTGGTGGGACAGACCTTGTCCAGTGAGCTATTCAAATCAAACACAGGTAACGCTATCGCACCATCACAGTCGTCTTCACACTTACGAGTTTAATTAAAATGTATTCTCATGAGCCGATGAAGCGGAAAGAGGTCAACCAAGTGTCTTCAAACTCTGCAGGAGTGGCCACTTTTCTACTGCAGGAGAGTTGATAGAAAAGCAAAGACTTCTTTGAGCAGCCATTTAAGATGCTTAAGTGGTCAAGGCCTAATGTGTGTGGTGTGCCTTAAAAAGAACTACAGCATTTTTAGCCCAGTGAATGCAGTGAGGAGAGGGGAGGAAGGATGGAGTAGTATTGTGTGTGTGTGTGTAAAGCTGGTATTCCTTATTTTGCGGGGACCTGAATCTTTTTTTCACAGTCACATTATGAGGACTTGTCTTCTTTATAGGGACAGAAATCAAGTCCCCATCATGTAAATTATTACATTTGAAAAGTGAAGACATGTTTTAAAGTTAGGCTGAGTTTAGAATTAGGTTAAGGCACAAGTAATTATGGCTAAGGTTAGAGTAAGTCTCCAGGAAATTAATATAAGTCAATGCAGTGTCCTCTGAGATCATGGAAACCAGTGTGTGTGTACACTGAAATTGCCAGCAGTCCTCATGGAGACCAAAACCTGGTCCTAAGGAATTTGTTCGTTCAGGGTTATTTGAATTGTAGTAAGTTAAGGTTAGGCATTAACTGGTTATAAATAAGTTTAGGGATGACGCTTTGTTTAGGTTGTCCAAATGAATTGAAGTCAATGTGGTGTCCCATGAAGAATAGCTGCACAAACCTACGTGTGTGTGTGTGTGTGTGCATGCTACCCTGCTGTGTACCCAGCATATTCCTGGAGCAGAGAGGGAAAGGATGAGGCAGGTTCCAAAACACAGAAATGATAAGCATGTAGAAAACAGCCAGAGAACAGCTCTCTCTCTCTCTCTCTCTCTCGCTCTCTCTCTCTCTCTCCCCCTGTGTATATGCATGATGCAGCATGTTTTTCCTGTTTGAATGTCAGCATCCATGTGTTAGGCGGGAACATGGCAGTGTTACATGTAGTGACACTGCATGCTCTCCCTCTGCCCCCTCCTCATTCGCTTCTCCTGCCTCCTCGTAACTTCATCCCATTTCCAAATGTCTGCGGTTCTCCCTCCCTCCCTCCCTCCCTCCACATTTTTGTCCTTCCTCTCCTCTTTCCTCCTGTCTCTCACATGCTGTCTCACAGTCAGCTGACTCTACCAGTCTCATACAGCCGCACTTACAGCAGTATCTATGTGATTTGTGTTGCTCTCGGCAGCTCTCCTGTCTCAAGGGCAGACAAGGGCATCTGTTCCATGCTACCCTCTATGCTGTTTATCTTGCAGGTCACTACTCTGTGCAGGTGGTCCATTTCCACCTCCAGAGGAAGCTGGGCTACTACCTCATACAGACCTACATCCCCCTCATAATGGTTGTTGTGCTGTCACAAGTCTCTTTTTGGATTAACAAGGAGTCTGTTCCTGCACGTACAGTTGCTGGTATGCACCTGCATTGACCCAGCACTGTTAACTAACTGTGATATTTTAATACATCTAGGTCATGTATCAGAGTATCTTCCTATATGTCATCCTCCAGGCATCACCACAGTGTTGACAATGACCACCTTGAGCATCAGTGCCCGTCAGTCTCTTCCCAAAGTGGCCTATGCCACTGCCATGGATTGGTTCATTGCTGTGTGTTTTGCCTTTGTGGCATCGGCTCTTGTTGAGTTCGCGGCAGTGAACTACTTCGCCACCATCCAGGCCAACCGCCTGAAGAAACAGAAAGCTAGACAAGACAAGCTGGAGGTGTTGGTAACCGGCAGTGATGACGACGACACAGTTTCAGTGAGTTTCTAACTCTATCTTATAAACCCGGGAATATTATAGATTGTGTATTATAATATAGATGTTTATATCCATTCAGTTTATATTTCTGTGGGCCCACCCTTGGAAGAGCAGTTGTTGAGACCCTTACCCCAAACCCCCATTTATTCTATACTGCACTGGCTGTGAGGTGTCACAGAACATGGATTTGTTTGAAAAATAAAATGAAATTTTCCATTATGTTATCCAACATTTTTATCAAGCAAAAACATGAGTCAGGATGGATAAATCTCAGCTAAAAGTTCACTATCATCAGTAAAAAATGGTGAACACTTGATTACCTCATGTACCTCATGCATCTCATTAACTTTATGATTTTCATGATTAATTCTTTTGTACAATTTGACCGAAAGAAATCATAAGGAAAGGTTTGCACCTGACTAATTTCTCCTTTCTAATATAGGACATGTTAGAAACTAGAGTAAAGTTTTTATGTTTAAAAAAAAAAAAGAAAAAACATACAATGCTGTGGTCCATTTTGGTGAGACTACAAAAGATAACAAACAGGGTACTCCTCTGCTCACCTCTGGTGACCTTTGCATTCCAGAATCAGCCTCCATAAAGCAAATCCCTCTTCTAAAGTACATAGAAACCAAATCAGTTTTTATTTTCAAGCAATTACACAATAATTCAAACATACTTATGGATAGTAAATACAAATTCTGTCAATAAACGTCTTTTAGTGCTAAGATAATTTAGTGTATAGAGTTAGTAGTTGTAGTTGTCTCAAATCTCATTCAATCACTCAACTGTTCATTTGCAGTAGATAATTTTCTTTACGTACATTCCACATTAGAACATATTTGTAAGCAGTAAAGGAAGACACAGACAATAACAAACCAGTTCCTGTAAAAAAAAAAGGGAGAATATCTTTGCAACAGTTTAATTACATTTAATATTAGATTGAATTAGATTATATTGGATAGAAACTTTATTAATTCCTTTGAGGAGTTCCCTCCTGGAAATTTAGGTTCCACTGGTGGAGCACTGTAAACATATACATCACACAATTGGAAAATTTGAAGAATACAACATGAAAGTAATTTGCTCAGAAATGTCCAGTTTGGCTGACACCTTAACAAAGTGGGGGTGAGTTACATTTCAGATGCTATCATTTTAAATACACAGTGTCTCGCATGCGTTCACGCAGCTAATTTAGATACAGTAGCTAATGGAGAATGGAGAGGCAGAGTCTCCTCGGCGTTGCAGAGGTCGATGCAGTGATGCTGATAATGAAGACTGAGCCAGCAGCTTCATACTCGGAGGAAAGAAAAAGAAAACGTGCCATGGAGAGGAAGCCTTTTTTTTTCATGCATTTCCAAGTACAATTCACAATTCTTGCCATTCGGGGAACACCACACATTAAATAATTATAAGTATGTGCTGTTGTGGCACTCACATCCCCTGCTGTGTGCTTTATGCTACAGTAATACAGTAAACTACCACAGAATCCTCCTGGGACCTGTCTTACATGTAGGGCTCATGGTAAGATGCTTTAAAAATAGCCTCAGTGTGAGAGAGGAGAGCAACTCCTGCTCTCCTCCCTGCATAATCTCCCAGAGATCATATGGGTGTCCGGCATAGTGCCTGCTGCGTTCTATAGGAGTGTTGAGGTGCCAGAGAGAGAAAACTCAAGTGGGAACAAATATTATTCTAAACTTTTTCTTACTTAATGTGCACCACAAACCCCATTTACCCCATCCTGCTTTCCCTCTATATCAATCCCGCCCCCTTTCAGCAGTCGGACAGCAGGCCTCAGGAAGGCCTGAAGAGGAGGAACCACTCCGTGTGCTGCAGTGAACCAGGAGATACTCCGCCACTGCCCATCTTCCTCCAGCAGGGCTCAGCTGTCCCTCAAATCCCACAGCTGGCTGGCACCAGCCCCATTGACAAGTATGCCCGCATCCTCTTTCCCCTGGCCTTCGCCCTCTTCAACCTCATCTACTGGTACATCTACCTGGCCAAGGACACCATGGAGAGGGCTAGGTACAGTACACTGGCCACATGCAGTTGTCTTTGTACATTTATCTGGCTTCTAGTCACTGATTTTTTTGCTAAAAATGGACGTAGTCTTCCATTTGTAAAGAGTCACAGTTGACCAGTTCTATTGTTTTGCAACCATCACCTGCAACCGGGCAGCTACTGGACAACACTAGCCATCAGTCACACTGGTGTCCACTTATATATGCCATGCTTTATCTTTTCAACATAATGTTCTGTTGGAGAAGACCTGACAGAAACATGTGAGACCCTTAACTCCACCAGAAAAGTTACTGACATTAGAGATCAAGTGAAAAGTGTTGCCCCCTGGTGGCTAACTGCTACCTCCAAGGTTACAGTCGGTGGTTGTAGTTATCCAAAGCCACTACTCAGAAGTCAGAAGAAGACATTTAACATGATGTTCAATTATTTTCTTGTTAAAACAAATCTCAACCCAATAATGAATTAAGCAGAGTCATCATTTGTGAGTCTAAAGTATCATTTGTGAGTCTAAAGCCCTTATCTCTGTGCCTTGAAGCTCCACTGTGCTAAAACACATCAACACGCCACACAGTTTCTCTCAGTGACTGTTGTTTACTTTGAGTGGTTGGTTGCCCTAAGCAACATCACAATAACCATAGCAAATGTTTTTTTTTTAATCCATGGCTGAAAACAGTCTGCGACAAATGTATTTTTTTACTCCTGAGATATATTTGCTATTTTCAGTCTTTGGTGATGATTCGATACTATTGTTATTTGACTTTTTAAGAGAAGAGACTGACTGGCACTGATTCTTTTGTGTTCTACTTGTAAAAGTAGAACGCAAAAATAGTCAGATGCATGATGACGTACATATGATTTTGTATATATCAGAGATATTTTTTATAGCATCCCTTTACAATTAATGCATTTATCTTTGGCAGGGTCCTAGACGCTTTTGTAGTCACTTTCATAAACATACTATCATATCTTGTATATATTGAGAAGTGCATGACAAAACAGGTCTCACTGGAGAGTTTTCACAGCTCTTGTACAAATAGCAGAAAGGAGAGGCAAAAAAACAAAACAAAAATCAGACAGTGGATGATTATGCACACATTACCTTAGAGAGAAACAAACCTGTGTTATTCTTCTTTAATCACGATAGCTTTAGTGGTAACTTGAAACAGACCTTTATCCAGTAAAAACATCAATCATTTCTAATGCTGACCTGGCTCTGGGAGTTCAATGCGAAAAAGTGTGTGTGTGTGTGTGCGTGTGTGTGTGTGTGTGGGGGGGGGGGTGATGATGTTAGGTGGCGTTGTTACTGCACTGACGACAGCACTGTGGCTTTGATTATCATCACTGATTTACAACACAAAAAGAGGCCGAGTGCTCACTTAATTTGCGAAGGAAAACATGCACCCAAGTCTCTCGTTTTATATATGAGGTTTACCTGAGGGCTGTTTTAATGACAGGACTGTGTGTCCATGGGGAGTTGGTCTCACAGGAAAAATAAACCAGAGCTCACTTTGAACATTACCTGCATTTAAAAAAGTGACGATTCACTTTCCAGCTAATAAATAAGGCACTTAAACAGAGAACTGCATGTCCAAGAAGGAAAGAGAGAAATACTGTGAAAAAGAGACAGAGAGAGAGAGAGGGAGAGAGGGAGAGAGGTGTTACATAACACTGGGGGAGTGCAAATCTGCTCATCATGCTTCTCATGTTCCTGTCAGAGAATTTTTATGGTTGTTTTGTTTATAACCTTCTGCAGAATAATGAGAGAGACAGAATATAGAGCACGAGATTAGCTGTATCACATCTGCTTCCTTTACATGTGTCTTTGTACTTTGGAAGAAGGCAGTGAGAGGACAGAAAGGACAGGCGGTGGGTTTGTGCTGTGCAGTATGTGCTGCAGATAGAGCTGCAGCTCTGAATGTGGAAGCAGAGGTTTCTGTATGCTCCTCTCACATTTTGTGCTCTGATGCATTCTGCTCTTGCAGAGAGATGGATCTTAACTGAAAGGACCTGGAAAATGGCACGTGCAGCCGGACAGACCTTCAGCATCCATCCATCCATCCATCCATCCATCCATCCATCCATCATCACCCTGCTCACTCTCTCTCTCTCTGTGAACAAGCTCTTTGCATTCACTCTGCTCTCGTCTGACAGAGGAAATGAATCAGAAACTCATTTATTCTCCTGCTGCACATCTATTCATTTCACAGGCTGTGACCACTGCCCACTTGTGTTCTGATCAGTAGTTGAAGAGCTGCCCTTCATGGGCCTCAATCACTTTAAACATATACTGTACAAACGCAACTTCTCGCACCCCTAGACCGAGACAGACATTTCACACGCGCACAACAAGAAACATCAAATAGAAAGGGATGATATAATCTATGATGGCTGTAACTGCTGGTGATGCAACTGTGAACCAATGCTTCCAGAAGCCTGCCCTCTACAGAAACACAGCTACCCCTACTACAAGATCAAAGGCAAGTTAGAGGCCACTTGCATCCCTCCTCCTCATGGCCTCAAAAATGTACTCAAACCTGAGGAAATGAATTGTGGGATTGTGTTTTAAACACCCTCTTGCTGCGGTGGCACTCTGAAACTGCCTTTTTCTTTTCACATCTGCTGCAGCTCCACTGGAAACATAGCAGGGAAAAGTGGGGAGATCACACCTCTGTGTTCCTGTCATTAGTTTTCTATTTTTGTGTTAGTGGCACATGATTTGTCAGGAACATATTTTTGTATATAAACCTGTGATTGATGGATTGATGTATAACGTGGAGGGGGGGTGAACTTGATCATAACTTGTTAGTGTGATCATTGTAACCACACAGCTGTTTGACCTTGTCACGATTAAGACAAACTTATCTGTCCTGCAATAAACAAATACCCATAAAACAAGCTCAGCGTTAACACCGCTGTAGTTCTATTTCGTCCTGGCTGAAAACGCTTGTTTCTTCATTACGCACATCCACATGTCCCTTTAATATTTTTCTCTGCAATGGAAACTGCTCATCCACCATCATCAGTCTCCACTCTTTGATCTTGGGCAGGCTGCACGCATGCGCCCCTCATTGGCTCCTCTGCACTGTCTGGAGTAAGTTGGATGTGCGCTCTCCTCACAAGCATCCCTACACCACCTCAAAAGCTGTTGCGATGGGGAGGATCAGGAAAAACCACTTTGGGATTTTGACTTTTTCCTTACTTGTGACTTTTGTCTGGGCTCAAAGGTAAATGTTTGTGTCGTTTGTCATCCATCCTGCATGTCACGTCGTCCTTGTTACCTGGCGTGTGATAACTAACCAGCTATTTCATATTACACCACCCTTTTTTCCCCCTCCCCAGCGTCAAGGATATCAAAGATCCCAGCAATATGCCTCTGGTAAAAGAAACAGTGGACAGACTGATGAAAGGATACGACATTCGGTTGAGGCCAGATTTCGGAGGTAACGAGCAAACACCCAAAACGGAATGTTGTGTTTTCACGCCCTCCTGACGTGCAATACATGTTTAATGAATCGCAAAATCTGCTGTAATTTGCATAAATCATCCTCTCACAGCCGAACGGGCCTCTCCAATTAGGCTATGATGAGGACAAGTGTGCATGTTTCATGTGATGAGGAGATAAAGAGGCTTATTAATGTGATCGATCCGTCTCCTAAGTGGTGATAATTCCACTAAAAAAGATCAGACAGGAGGCGCATTTAGGCTCATCTGCGGGTAACACATGAAGATTTCTGCACAGGGTGATGATGATGCACAAGTGTCCTGTAGGTGGAGAGGATCCTGCATGTGTGCGCGTCACGAATCTGTTCCATTTTTACATGATGAGAGAATAATTCATACGTGTTGTATTAACGCGTCCTCTCCTTCACAGGTGCGCCGGTGGCTGTGGGGATGAATATTGACATAGCCAGCATAGACATGGTCTCTGAAGTCAATATGGTAGGTTCATCTTCATAATCATTATCCCGCGTATTGTGCCTGGCACGGCTGGAATACAGGACAAGTGCGCTACTTTATCACGGGGCAATATTGTGTGACAGAGCCGGGAGAACCTGAGTCAGGCTTGAGACATCTAGTCATCAACCTTTCAGTTGTAAGCGAGATAAAAAAAAATATATATATAAATATTTATATATAACGCTAACTAAATTGAAGGCTTTCCTTCCCAAGCGCATCATCGCCATCCTCCTCTCAGTCGCCGCATTTGCAGCCCTGGTTGCTGCATTTGAATTCAAAACACACACTCACTGGCGCACTCGGACGCACAGCCGCACGGAGAGCTGCACACTGTGTGTGTGTGTGTGTGTTCTCGTTTGTCAAGCCTTTTTCATGTTGACCCCCCCCACACACACACACACCTCGTAATGCAGTAACCTACACAAAAGAATAATAATAAAAAAATAACAATAACCATTCTCCTCCTGCAAATTGGCATCACTCGGTGCCTTTTCGCCTTTTTTTTTTTTAAATCGCCGACCAATGCCATTATCACATAAATGATCTTCCCCCCTACCTGATGACGTGAGCGATTTGTCAATTATGAACGTGCGCTCTCGCTCAGCTTGGCAACAAAAGGGACGCATTGAGAGGAGTGACAGGGGTAAAGTTCAGCAGCCCATTCGAGAGCACCACCTATTGATCTGCGAGGCAGAAAAAACTACCTTCTGCTGCAGTAACTAAGTTGGATCCGTGCTGTTTCTTGTTTTTGACTGATGGGATTTTGCATGCCTTCAGAAAAGAAAAAAAAAACATTGAGGGCCAGTCTTTGCAGATAATTCAGTTTGAGAACAGATAATTAACAAAGCTGTTTCTTCCAGGAGCAACATAATAGAGATGTTATATATGAGTGCCAATGGGGGGATTAGAGTTTTATATGATTAATTTAGCCATTTTTTATGCACGTCAGATTTTGAATTGGCAGCCAGTGAAATCTGTTTGGTGGTCATTTTGAACTGCACTTGCTGTAAGCTTTTAGCAGATCATAAACAGTTTATAAGAGTTTGTTTTGGATGAGGGCTGATTATTCAGCATCCCCTTCGATGTCCACTCGTGTAGTACCAAGCTTTGTTTTCTATTTGCCTCTGAATATGAACAGAAATTACATGACCTCATATTCCACTGTAAATGAGCTGAAACTAGCAACTGAGATCATCCATTCACCTGATGCGATAGATCAAGTGAAAAGTAGACTCATTTTCCCATAGACCATTGGGAATCCATTCAAGCTGTTTTTTTTAACCCAGCAGTGTCGCCCTCTGGTGGCTGTTCACTATATTCTTTCTTCCTTCTTGGCCTCAACTAGCAAACTGCAGGACTGCCTTATTACACCTTATTTAAATAACATAGCTGTTAATAAGATGAATTTGTGTTGATGGATTTACCATATAGCTATAACCCAGTCCAGTGATGCTGACCAATACTGGACTGATGCTCATATTAACTATTGCATAGGCTCTTCTGTAGTGGTCAATGCAGACAGGATGGAATTGCTAAGAGTCCGATTTAAATTAGAAACCCCTCACTTTACACACACACACACCACCACCACCACCACACTGCCTCTTCTCTTCTCTTCTCTTCTCTTCTCTTCTCTTCTCTTCTCTTCTCTTCTCTTCTCTTCTCTTCTCTTCTCTTCTCTTCTCTTCATCCTTCCTTTCTTCTCTCCCCCACCACTTTGACTGGATCCCTGGCTGTGACTCTGAGCTCAGCAGCCATGTAATCCACCTCTGCCTTGCTTCAAAGGGTTATCTTACTCAAGAACTCGGCATCTATGGACGCATTCATCTGGAAAAAAACACTGCTTCATACATGCGTGTGTGTGTGTGTGTGTGTGTATGAAAACACAAATCTGAATGGCAACTGACATCATGCAACTCCCTGTGGCTATGAGAGCATTCATCTCGCTCATTTCTCAGAAAAGCTCATCCTGCCAGATCTGCACAGGCATCCCTCTGACACCACGGACACATTTGGATGAAAAGTTTAAAACGAGAGAGAGAGAGAGAGGAGACACACCAAGACCTCAGTGGACTTGTCCTCCCCACATTGTCATTACCTTGTGAAACATCCTCCCTCCTACTTACATAACAGATCAGAATCTCCCCCTCCTTCTTTCTTCTTCATGTCCATCTCTCTCTGGTAAAGTATGGACAACAGCAGTGGAGGAGATTGATGTGACAGAAATCAATAATATCACCGCACACCGCCGTGATCACGAGGACGGTGCTGCTGACCTTTGCTCAGAGCTGTTCTGCTTTGATCTGCTTTATTGGAGGTGGCTACTTTTAACATAAAAGTGCTGAGAGCAACAAGAACAAGAGGAGAGGTGAGGATGAAGCTGATGAAGAGTGGGATGGTGGAGGTCACTGTGATCAGCTTCTCTATCTCCTTTAATGATGTCTACATCCTGGTGGAGGCTGAGGAAGATTTCCTGCAGACCCAGCTCTATCACCGGGAGGCCCAGATGAAACCTTTGAAACCAAAACTGAATGTTTTTGTAGCCTATGATATTTCCATTTAATTTGTATTTGACATCCTTTTATACACATTTGTCCTCACCTATTTGTCATATGAAGCGTTGCATGTCCAAAACACATTATGAGAGGATTATCTGAGGGTTTGAACATTATCTGGGTGAACAGCATGAGCCTGTAATGGCTGGCTGGTGCCTCACTGATGTCCAAAGTCGCTACAGCTAATTTTATGACTCTCCAGACTGCAGCCACAACTATATTATTTTCTCTATTACTCTGTTAATGTTTTGGTACCATGTCACAAAGTAAAGAGAACTGCTCAAGAAAAATTCCCAGATCGCATGATGACATCTTTTTTTCCCAACTAACAATTGAAAACACCCAAAGATTTTCTGTTTGATGTAATAGAAGTCTCAGAAAACCAGAAAATATGTTGAACATTTAGTAGAACTAGAGTTAGTTCTGTGTTAGTAATGCAGAACAAAGAGAGAGAGATTAAGTTAAAAATCTTTATAACCTCTAAAACATCGACCATGTTTGCAGTGAAGATGAAGGGATTTGTAAACACCAACCAGATCCAGGTGCATGTGATTCCACATGATAACATCTGTGATTTGAACCTGAAGCAAATTGGAGGAAGTGGCTGTTAGAAGTGATTCGACATCAGTTGATGCGTGCAGGTCTGTCAGCACAGGTCTGTCTCTAATTAAAGATTAAAAATGCCTTTGGTGAATAATGGACTGTATTTTACTCGGTGCTGATCGACACCATTGCACCATTTTCCTTCCGTGCCGACGTGAACGACATGATGGTGTTTGAGCTCATGACAGGATCTGTAGATTTGTTCCTTCTGTCTGTTCAACATATAAGAGGCCGGTTCGCATGTGTTTGTGCCACTGTGGAGTCTGTCTTTGTGCGTGTGTGAGCCACAACTATGGCCCGTTGAGGCCCAAAGGTCAGCCATGTTGTAGGGCAACGGAAATGTGCAGGTCAGTCAGCACAGCGGTAGCAGCCTTGTCTGCAGGACATAACACATGTGCTATTTTGAGAAGGAAATGTCCTCTGAGTCCGAGGTGTGACCACATGTCCTCACTGGGTGGGCTCTGCTGACTCACTGAGGTTCGAGCAGAATGTGGCACAGATATATTGTGGTCAAGGTACACCCCCACCTCCTCCGCTTGTGTCTGTCTGTCTGCGAGAGCTGACATCCTGCTCCGTCGCTCACCACTCCGCTCCCATAGCAGCTGAAATTGCAGTTGCATAATGCTGTTTGTTTTTTGCTGAAATCACAGCTCGAGGAGCTGGACCCTGGTTTGGGAGCATTAAAAAATGCTCTGCGCTCAGTCAGTGCACCTGATTAAATACAAGTGAACTCTGTTGTCTCAGCAATGCATCAGTGCTGCATGAAAACACCGCAGCGTCCCGTCCATGTACAGTATATAAACTATGTGGCTGGAATAATCGGGGAGGTAAATTAATATTTTCACTTCTCGTCTTCTCTTCATCCCTCTCGTTAATTACATGTAAAATACCTGAGGTTGGTGGTTGTTAAGAGGCACTGCCTGTACTATAATACTGCTCGCTGAATGTTAATTAGCTGGCTGTGAATTAAAAGATTTAAACAAACCAGCTGTGGTGGCTTCTGGGATGGAGGAATTAGTGGGGCGTGAGTGTTCCCTTTATTATGATCATTATCCTGACAAGCTCTGGTTTCTGTATACGAGTAACGGGATGTGGTCATCAGATAAAAGGAGCTGATGGCCAGAGGGAAGGCGACGCTGGCCTCAGTGTTACAGTACATGCATGTGAACGAGATGCAGCTTCTTGTGTCTGTGAATTAGCAACCATTTTCTTGTTTGTCCAAACTGATTCTGTTCCATTTTATTTTCAGCTTGTGGAAAATAAGCTTGTGTTATTTTTACTCAGTGTTGCCATGACAACGTAGCCTCCTTTTTTTTCTTTTTCTTTTTTTTGGTGGATCTAGGAAAGTCAAAGAAAAAGCAAATACGGCATCTTTTCCAGGGACCTTTTCAAGGATTTTATCTCTTATTAGAATGCTTCTGTCTTTGAAGATTCCACTTTTTTGTAATGTTTTCAGTTTTATGTTCGACCTCTTAATAAATGCAACTAGGAATTTCCAATGATATTAATGGTAAATGGTCTGCATGTAAGCTGCTTTACAATAGAGTTTTCAACAATTCACACATTTTCATATGCAAATCTATGCAGCACCATCGTACCCATTCACACCAGCACAGCTGTCGGAGGCAATGTGGGATTAAATGACAGCTGGGGATTGAACCCACAACTTGTATCACTGACCCACAGCCACCCATATAGATTATAGTATCTTGAAGGTGGCTGTAATGCAAGTAACAGTAATTTTAATTATTAATTTATTGGTTAGTTTTAATGAAAAATCTCCGTAAGAATGTATCAGAGACATTATTTGTGAACTTATCTTTTCCATCCAGCGGTGACAGACCTAAACATGCTCTATATAGACATGAAACGGAAACATTAAAAAACAATCTTCACGTATGAGATGCTGGGTGCATCATTATATATATTTTTTGCATTCTCGTAGTCTTAATGGTTTCAGCTCAGTTAAAAAAATATCACAGAATCATCCTCTCTGTGGCTGCAAAAATGTAAAAAAAAAAAATCACCATGGATATTTTATATAGAAATCAGCCATAGCATTTAAACAGGTTACTTTTCTTTTACAGTTTTCCTCCACTGCCGCTCTGTTTGTGCCTGCTCTGCAGAGCTTTCCAAAAAGCCTAAAACAAGAATGCAGGTTTATCGAGAACAGTGTCACTAGAGATGCTGAGTGGACACACACTGCACAGAGTAACAGATTAATATGGTCAGCAGCATAATTACAGCACAAGAACAAGTCATAATCCTGCAAATTTCTTATGTGTATGCTTTGTTCTTTGCATAATATTCAGTCTGTGGAGATTTTAATTTGTAGATAAAACACTGTCAGTGACCGAATATGATGACTCCATAAAACTCTTTAATAGAAATAGCTTTTTGCTGCACGTAGTCAAGCTTTGCTAAATAATTTATTTGACTCATTTGTAAATCTAACAGTACAGTGTAAAATGGATTTCCAGCAGTACATCTCATCAAAGCAAATCAGTAACCCAGACATATTATTTTTTAAGAAAAGGATTCCTACTTGTGCTTTGCTGGCTTGTCGTTTGTGTTTCTTATCAACACTTGGCCTCGCAGAGTCACAGTTGCGAGAATGATGTCCGGCAGGTGTTAGCAATATTCTTTCATTAAAAAAGTGTGAGCCTTACAGAAGGGACTACAATCCATTAAAGGCCTTTAATGTGATGATGGCCTCCTTAATGATTCTGTCAAGCACTTTCCCGACTGAAGCTAAATAGCTGAAAAATGACCCATTTGAAACAGAGTCAAACTGTGACTTCCCTGAGGATGTGTGTTTGCCAGCATCTCATTCAGAGTGCACTAACTCCGCCCTCAGTCCCTAGCATTTAATCGAAAGCCTGTATTTAACCAGATACAGTGAGCACCACAAATGAGTAAATTCCGCAGCGTGTAGATGGAAAACAAGAGGACGGGAGTCTGCAATATATCCAGTTGAGCTGACTACTGCTCCAAATGATGCATTATCTTCTTGTAGCACAGGAGATGTTGTCATGATCAGCAGATTTTCCCCCTGCTTCAGCTGGAGCGCTCTGCAGCAGGACACAGCAGATCAGAGTGTTAGCAACGTGCTGGAAATCTGCAGAGAGCCACGTAAAAACGTCGCATCACAACCATCACACCAACTCCTCATGGGCCACAACAAAAAAAAAAATCAATTCCCACATATATTTATGTATATAATACATTTTAAATAAGCAAGTAAATAAATATGTATTTATTTAGTAGCAGTTGAAAAATTTATAGCAGCTGCTATAAAATTCTGTTTAGTAGGATTTGTTTACACAAAGCCGTTTACAAACAGAAATATACACAGTAGACTGTACTATTACAGAAAAACAAATGGTGTTTGGGACAAGACTGTGTGTTGGAGTGGCTGTAATTCTACTTTTTAAAAACATGAGAGACTGACAGAGGAGCCTATTGTATATATACCTTTCCCTAGAATAATAAATAATAATACTGTATTATTATATAATAATACAATAATGTGATTGATTTAAGAGGATGAGGAAGATTTTCTACTAAGTAGATATCGATGTTTTGGGTCCATATGAAGTTGCTACTTGGGAAACTTAAAAATAAATAAATAAATGAATACAAAGAATTTTTAAAAAGTATTATTTATTTATTTTAAGAACAACAACGGCAACAAAAGAATGAGTGTATTGTGGTGCTGAGTTGGTTATTATGGTCGTGCACTGTACGTGGCTTCCATTAGTTGATGAATACTGTTTGAGGTTTGGAGGGAATATGAATATACTCCACGTCTGATTAAAGTCCGATATGTAGTTTTTCGTTCTATTGAAATGTATTCGGTAAGAGAGTTGAGTCAGTGAGTAATATGGGTGGATTTTTTTTTTTTTTTACATTTCCATTTTTAAAGATTACTTTGTTGGCCATCGGTGGAGCGATGTGTGCTGTCCTACGTTTGTCCTCCCATGTAGCTTGTGATCGCTGATGTAGTTGTAATGGAGGTCTTGTACCAACCGTAGCCTGTCAGTTTTCTCAGGGAAGCACAAATGTTCTCCTTGTCACTCTGTCAGATTCTTAACAGGGTTTGTTAGCCCAGAAGCAGATACGCAATGAGTCACTGTCACTGTACAACCAGCCGTAATGTCTTCTGTGATTAAAAGCCCTGTTTCTATCCTCGCTGCATTTGTATATTCATTACTGTAATGTTTTCCCCCCCCCCCTTCTTATTTAATGTTGGTACTCACCACAAGATGTCTCCCTCACTGATGCTCAGTGTCTGTGTGATGTTAATGGAGTTTCTGGGAGGTGCTGACAAGGAGAGTGAAGGTCGCCTTTAGAGAGATGGAGGATGAGATGAAGCTCTTAGCACATATCACTGGAAATGTCTACTTTATTACTCAGTAGTTATTTTTAGTCCAGTTGAGGAAATGTTAAATCAGGGGACTTACTACATGTGATATGTTAAAATCCAGCTGGACAGATAGTTTCCCTCTCATGTTTACTATTTTTAGAGCTAAACTTTAAGACAAAAAATGTATTGCAGTGCATTTGCTTTATATGTAACACGTAGAAATGCTCTGATTCATTCTTCATATTCTCTTATTTATACTTGTAAATGTCACAGAAATGTTCATGACTTTTTCCTAGGAGTAACTTCTCCACAGTTGGGAGGAGGCTGCCACACTATGTGTCCCTCTAAGCTCCAGTGATGTCCGGGTAGAGGTAAACAGCGCCATCTGCGAGGCTGTAAATATGCTGCCACTTTAAGAGGCAGTGTGCAGGTCCAGGTGTTCTCTGTGCATCGCTACATAACACAGGCACACACGGGGACGGGAGCAGAGGCCTTGAATCCAAGCTCTTAACAAACTGCTGAAAGAGCACAGGTGAAAATATTAAAATGGTTGATGGCTGAATTCCATTAAGCTGCCCCACTTTCCAAGGTCTTGGTATTGTGTATGGAAAGGAGCCATTGCAAAATTATTACCAATATTTCTGATTTAACGACTAAGACAGCTTGTCTGCTGTGAATCTATATGCACAGTCACTTCCTGGTTGGAGTATTTACTATAGGCTTGTCAGCCAAAGATGCAGAGATGTTCTACAGTCAGTGTCTGCACAAGTTATCAAAAGCATTTAGGATTTTAAGCCAGACAAAAGACAGGCTGACAAACAATTTACAAACATAGACGTATACTGTAAATCCCTCCCTATGCCGCCCTCGTAGTCATCCCCACCACAAAAACAATAGCACGATAATACGTGAAGATAATTCTAATATAACTGTTTATAATTATATAATCATTTATATAATTATAAACAGTCCTATAATCCTATAATAATATTAAACTGGAAAAAGAAGCAATAGAAACAATATCATCAATAATCAACAATAGCCTGTAAAATGTGATAGATGTTGAAGATGGTAACGTGTCCATATAATTCAGGAAGGGTTGCCAAATCTTAGGTATTATAATCATTTCTTAAATAATTGTTTATGCAGAATGCAACTGTTCATCTCAACGAACACATTTCCAGTAATCTCAAAGGTACTTGAATATGCGATTGATTCCCTGCAATGATGATTGTGATGATTGATTATGAATCTAATGGGAAATCACATCCAATAACTTTTGTCTTGATGTCACAGAATTCCCGCCAAAGACCTTTAAGGCTGTAGTATGTAAATTTTTAATATAAATGAATGTTCAAGCCATTGGAAAACAATTTTACACAACACTGTTTAAACCCCACACAACTCCCCCTGGGCTTCTCAGAATAGCTGTGTTTTGTTTTAGTGCCTGTGAGTGCTCAGTGTGTTTTACATCACGACTGACGGAGGAATGATGGCTGCGCAACAGTTACACGAGTAAGACACGAGTAGTGGTTGGAACATGTGCCTAGAGTCGTCGTTTCAGAAGGTTCTGCAGGCGCACTTGAGGAGTGGGGAAAGTCTAACGTCAGTGCCCACATCCTTGGCTGAAAATTCTGTGCAACAGCCATGAAAAGTTTCCTCCTAATCCTGACTGGTGCAAATGTTTGCGTGTGTGTGTGCCTGTGTGTGTGTGTGTGTGTGCAGGAGAGGACATGTCTTCCTCGCAGCAGCGAAAGTATCAGAAATATACCTTCAGTGTCTTTGACTCACTGCTCTGCTTGTTCCATGTGAGAGAGAGAGAGAGGTGTTTTGGCAACAGGAGTTACACACTGAAGCTTTCATTTTTGTGCACAGGCAAGTTTTGAGAAATCTTAGTAAGTGATTTGGATATTGTTAAGATTCCTGAAATCTCACTGACAAAATCATGGAAAAAAATAATAATGATAATCATTACTTGCAGCCCTAAATTTGACACAGTGGTGCACCTACAGTCTACAAATTAAGAGATATGAGTACAAAGCATTGACTGAATAAGATGTAATCAGAAGCTCAGGTGCACTGATTAGCTCATCCGGCTGAGCTGGTGCCCAGCTCTGGCTTTCCGTTTCACCACACTGACGAATGCATTCAGCTTTAAAACAGTGATGCTGCTCCGGTTGTTACCAGAGCTTTGTTTAATCTAATTTTCTTGAGCGTTGCTGTATCTCAGATTGTGCTGGCTCCTTGTGTGTCTGTGCACCTTCATCAATATGGCGAAGGATGGTATTGCAGGAGATGCTGCCTCGGTGGGTTATACACAAGGAGCCTGCGGGCAGCAGCTAACGATCCTAAAGGTGATAGAGATAACCGATCGACGGGCTGATAATGAGGCAGAGAGGGAGCAAGTGAGAGGACGGTGCAGTGGGAACTCTTGTAAAACACGATAAGGACGCGGGTCGTCCTCGCTTGACTTTTCCCTCCTGAAAAAATCAACATGGCAGCAGCTCATGTATTTTTAGACGCCCTTTTTACACAGTGTTTCTGTTGTGCTGACTGCTTGGAGTGAATGGTAAGAGTTTCGGAGGGAGAGAGGTGATTGCTCACCAGCGTCAGGGAAATGTGAGCGAAAGGGCTTGGAAACATAGAAGCAGGGTGATAAGTAATCTCAATGGCTGCTTAGAGTAAAAGCTCAAGGACCTTGTTTCATGGAGGGTATTTTTTTAATTTGTTTCCTCACTCATTACACTGTAACATACTGTAACAGAGAAGAGTGAACTGCGGTGCTGTGTTTTACTGTGGCTGTGTGGGGGCGTAAGTCATCGTTATTCAAAGTGAGAAAAGAGACATGGAGACAGAGGGAGAGAGGAGGTGGTGCTGGAATATGTGTAAATGCAAGCACCACACTGAAAATGAAATGCAGTTTTTAATCTGGAACACTCTCACAACTCATGGTTGGTTATGGCGCAGAATAAAAAGCAAAACCACGTAAGAAGAAGTCAGGATGCCCCAACTGCAAAGATCTACTGGCTCTGAGCATTACAGCCTGGAGTCTATAAAACAGAAAGTGGCCTCACTTGTTCTTGTGGAAGCAGATATTTTTATTTTGAGGCAACAGTCATCCAGCTGAGAAAGCCCCCCCTCTGTTTATGGTCTTAAAATTAAGTAAGGATAGTGCAATACCAACCCCCAACCTCAGCCGTCATGGGCTTCAGTATAGGCTGTGGCCTTTGAGACCACAAGAAACCTTTAGGCTGAACTCACTCTGCTCCTGAGTCCAAACAGCATGTTCTGACACATCCGTGGAGTCATGTTCGGATGTTGGTGCAGAACAGCGTGACAACAGAGCCGTGATGAAAGTGGAAATAAAACATCCATTCTCTTTTCATGTAGATTTTGTCAATAGATTTTGTTACAAAGTGTTTTTTTTTCCTGCTTCTCCCATTTCCCAAGTGAATCAGGGAATTATGGTGTGGCCTTCGCTCACCAGTAAACGAAGAAGCTTTTCATATGTGGGCAAAGCAGTTCACCATGATTTGTGCTGAAGCTCCTGCTTCAAAATGCAAACTGTATGTCCATTTGGCCCATTAGTCCATTTTGTCCATTTGGTCCATTAGAAACATGTTGACTCGAGATGGCGGCCTAAAGGATTAAGGCCTATTCTTAGGCAATATTGTAGGTGATTATACACTTATACAAACAACAGTCTATGAGTAGTAGTAGAGGACCTTTGAAACACTGTCAGCTTTGATTCCTTGTGTAAGCACTCACTAAATGGACTTGCCTTCTCTGTCCTCCAGGACTACACCTTGACAATGTACTTTCAGCAAGCATGGCGGGACAAGCGTCTCTCCTACTCTGAGATCGCCTACAACCTGACTCTGGACAACAGAGTGGCAGATCAGCTGTGGGTCCCTGATACCTACTTCCTCAATGACAAGAAGTCCTTTGTTCACGGCGTCACAGTGAAGAACAGAATGATCCGTCTCCACCCAGACGGCACAGTGCTTTATGGACTCAGGTAGGCCTTTTACATGTGCCCTTTCTATGGTACCATAATTAATGAATTGATCATGGTGCAGAAGGATATGCGATTCATCAAGATAATGAAGTAATGTGATTGTGATTTATCAAAGATGGCAGTAATTTGTTGTTTACTAGCCACTCACGCTGAGACTTTAAGTTCAACTTAGCTGCTGGATCATGGCGAGTAAGCTTTAGATGTCTGTGTTAACTGTGACAGTGATGTTGAGAGCTTGGGTGGAGCATTTGGCCTGGGTCACACTTAAAGCATCCACATGTCCGCAGAGTTCTGTTATGGTCAATGGGATGTAAATGCCATCATCCACCGTGTATGGCTTGTATGCTGCATTCACTTACCCGTCTTAAATAGTAAACTCCAGTTCAAAACAGATACACAAAGGTCTTCTAATTAATTTTAAGTTCCTTCTTCTTATTATCACTTATTTTTACTTGTTGTCCATATTAAGTACCACCCAAGAAAAAAGTGAACTCTCAAAGTAACACCATTATCACCAAATAAATATACAGTGGTGTTAATTGACTGAGCAAAGTCAGCTACATACTTTTCACAGGAGGCAGATTTCACATATACTTCAGACACTGGTATAGTGAAATTAGATTAAGATGTAGCGAGAGATAAGGTGACTATTATTTCTTAATTTATTACTATTATTTTATTATTTGTTTCATTTTCTATGCACTCAGGTCAAAAATCCTCAGCTCCGCTCCACAGCTCACATACCCTGGTATGTACAGCAGAACAGTATTTCAGATTTTCCTCCAAGTACCACCAGAGGAAGCTCGTGTACCATTAGTGGAACACGCACTACAGTTTGAGAACCATGGCTCTGCGTTTAACTTGAAATTACCATATCCACTGATGTGGTGTGGCCGAACCCAGCCTGAGCCCAACAATCATTTCAGGATTTTTGTCCCGTCGGGTCGGGCCGGTACACGCATGTGGAAACACTGAGTAGCTGATTGTATACAGATAATGTGGAAACTCTGACCCGTCCCAGACACAGCAGTGGGAGGGAGGGATGAGAGTGATTCACCTTCACACAAACTAATATGTTTTATTTTCATACACCTCACCTTTGCACCTTTTATACCTGGCATCCCGTAAAACTGACAAGAACACGAGTGGCGCTACAGAATGTGCATGCTCTTTTTTCAGACACTGATAATGATTGGGGTACAGAGCTAAAACTATTTAAAGGATCACAGTGTAGGATTCAGAGGGATCTAGTAACAGAAATGGAAATATGTTTTCATTAGTGTATAATTAATCACCAGAAAACTATGAGTCGTGGTGTTTTCACCCGAGAGAGAGTCCTGCATGTTCTACAATTTACATATGGAGAGAAAATGTTTTTTGTCAATGTCTGCCATGTTGTACTGCAATGTCAAAGATAGAAGACTTTTGTGTTTTTACATTACCTGAAGGTCATAAATTCTAAAATGCTTAGAAAGGAAACGTGAAATCTAAAAACTCACTATTATATATTACTATGTGGACACTGCCCGAGTCTAATACTACTAATTTTACTCTATTGCATTCTATTTTATTCTAAAATTGTTTGTTCAATATAAAGCAAACAGAAAAGTCTGAACAATTATAATAATAACATAGACAAGAAGAACATTTTACTCTTTTCTACCAAAGAACCAAATGTTTAACTTTTATGAACAAAACAACAAATGATTCATGTGATTAACAGTTTAAGCACATTAATTATTTGTAGTTTTGTGATTGTAAATCCCCAGGATGGTTTGTTTTTGACATGTTCCCACAGATGCACCACAGCAGTACAATCTAATAATTTTAACAGCCGTGTATAGAAGGTACATGATTCCATATTTAAGCCCCCTGCATCCCCTCATGGCCTTTAGTGTCAATAATTGATTTTCTGTGATCAATAATGGAGCAGATTGGTGCAAAAAGTCGAACTGAGTATGATTCTGCAGGATGGTTCATCCCGTCTACAAGACATCTCTTTGTGGTGTTGGACTGTGATGTCTCTAAGGAGGCTGTCATCTATAATTGATAGTTCATAATCAATAATGTAGTGGTTCAATACAAACTCTGAATCTGTATTGGTACTGATGCTACGAACACGGCCCATCTATCACTGTACTGCTGCCTCCTCTTTGTGTGTGTGAATTTGTTACCTCTTGAGAACATTTTCTGTCATTAACCCTGACCTTGTCAGGACCAGTAGTCCTCATGGAGACCGAATCGTGGTCCTAATGAAGCAGATCCTCATTTCTGAGGTTAAGTTTAGGACTGAGATTTGAATTGTCAATGCAAGTCCTTAAATGGATAGCTGTGTGAACCTGTGTGTGTGTGTGTGTGTGAGAGAGAGAGAGAGAGAGAGCAAGCATGCTAATGATCTCAGATTAGTGTCTGTATTTCAAAGATGAGTTTAGTGTTGCTAATTCAATTCAAAAATAAAACTGTTGCAGCATTCACTCGCTCTCTCTCTCGACTCAAATGTCCTTCTTGTGCAAAAATGAAATATCTGCACTGCACCAGATTATTCATCACTCCATTTTGTTAAAACACTCAAGAAATATAATTTATAACGCTCCGACTGGTAAAATGTGAGGTTGTGTTAGTAGCGTAGGGATGTGGTTGTTACCTCAGATTCATTGTCCTTGTCAGGGGCAGTGCCTCTCGGCTCTTCCATTATTTGGTATGCGGGTTTGGTCCAGGTTTTGTTTGACACTAGCAAGTACTAACACTAACTGACACAAGCTGCTGTCAGAGTCAGCCCGGCCAGATGCCTGTGTGCAGTGAGCATGCTGACACATACGTGCAGAAACGGGCCGGCTGGTTGCAACAGCAGGGCCTCAGTGGAAGTGGATGAGATGGCCGAGCAAGAGGAGGCACGGGAAAACAAGATCTATGTGAAAACACATGCATGTCCTTGTCAGAATCTGGGGCTGAGCTCATAATTATGTTGTTGCAGCCGCCGTATAAATTCACTTTTAGACATTGTCATTAGTCTAAGGATTAGCTTTGGTGGAAATAGTACTCAGAACAAAAGGAATCATTGAGTATCTTTTGCCTCGTGATGCAACACATACAGTATTAAATCACAGGAATACAGTTGAAATCACAGATCAATGCAATACACTTAGTACAAGCCTATGATCTTGTTCCAGCTGTACAAAATGTGATTGCAATGTGCAATTGCTTTGTGTTAGATTTTTGAAAATTAAGTGACAAAGCAAGTTGAAACTCACGTTTTGTGCATTGCATTATGGTTTGAGTACATGTCAAGCCAAGCAATGAGAAGTGTAATATTCTCACCAAATCAATGATTAATAAGTGGTGAAAATAAATGCATCATTGGCCTGAAAGGAGAATGAGGATTTGTGCTGAACTAACTGAAAATAGCATACACCATACCAAAGGAACACCAGTACATTTGTGTTGCTGCATTTGCAGGAGGTATTAGATGTGTGTGTGTGTGTGTGTGCGTGCGTGTGTGTGTGTGGGGGAGCATTGTCTGTGGGTGGGAGTTTGCTTGTGGGCGAGTGTTATTTTTGGGGCGCATGTGGAAGAGGGAGGGTGAGGGTGTTGTTGTTGTTTACTCCTTATACCCTGAATATTTAGTGCTGCCAAATTCACGGTCTTCAATTATCAGGAGGAGCAGAAAATTACAACAGTGCTCCCAACTGTCACTTTAGAGCTCGCTTTGACTCTTGGGAAGCGACAGTCTGATCTAATTACCCAGCCCCTGAAAAGGCTCAGCCAATAAAACACACACACACACACACACACACACATTGCTTTTCATTTTAAGCAGAAAGAGGAAAAACCAAAAACATTCAGTGCGTGACACCTGGTGCATGTCACTCAAAATTCACAGACTGAGAGAAGAGGAGAAACCAGGGAGAAAATGAAGGTCAGGCTTCATTCAGAATGGATAAATTATTCGGATTCTCACTTATCCCTCCCCTCGCTGTTTCCCCCCCCCCTCCCCACATTTCCTCTCTGTCTCTCTCTGTTTGAATATTGTAACTCCTTTTTCATGAGAGGACATATCCTTGTGCTTTACAGACGGATGTCCTTTTTTTTCATGACAAAGAATGTTCCACTATGCAGTTCAGTAGATGGCAGGAGGAGAAAGCTGCTGAGGCGAGTAAGAGAGAGAGAGATTTAAACAAGCCCCCTTTTCTCTGTCAATACCATCAATACAGGCCTAGCATCGCCTTCAGTTGCTGTTCAGGCAGGATGGTTGGTATGTGGCCTGTTTTTGGATGTGCCAGTGTTTTGAAATCAACACACCTCTTTGATTTGGCATGCTTTGGCACACAGTGGAGCCTCTTCACTGAACCATTGCAGGCTTTTTACTGTCACATTTGGCAGCAGTGCCTGAGCACAGAAAAAATAATCCTGCGTGCCATGTTTTCTCAGCTCAACATGCGCTCACTATCCAAAATGGAGGGAGCTTCTCCATCTTGATTGAAGCCCTAAAGTGTAATAATTTGTCAGTTCAATTAACGGCTGCACAGATTTGTAACCTGCTTGCAAAAACCATTCAGCCTCTGCTGTGAAGCTCCCTCGAAATTATTCTGTCTGGGAAGTCATTGTGGTTGTGTTATGTCCGCAAACAAGGTCATCTGGGGGGGTCTACACACACATAACCTAGATTTTAATCTGGGGGTACATGCTGGATTGATGGGAGGAAAAACCCAATACAGACTTTATTTTAGAACGCCGTGTCCTATAAGCTCTGAATCTACCCGAGTGCGGCCTCTCCTCCGGCGGGTTGGGATGAGAGAGGGACTGACCCTCATGAAGAGCAAACACAACCCTGTACTATAAGATCACAGCTGCTGCTGCTGCTGCTGCTGCTGCTGCTGCCGAAGTCTACAGCAGACTCTTTCTGCAGATGAGGAGGAGGAAGAAGAGGCGCGGTGAAGAAAGGGAGGGAATCATGTAGAGAAATCCTCACACATTTCCTCTCCTTGCTCCTTAACAAGTGTTTGCGTATACATACAGTATGAGGTAGGCCAGCGGATGCAGTCACAGGTCTCGATCGGTGATGCAGAGCCTGAGACAAAAAAGCTTGGAGATCTCTGCTGATGATGTAGGTGGGCTATAAATAGGCCGTTATTTATACCTCTGCAATTCTGGCCTCATTTCCACTCCTCCCCTGTGCTTCTTCCACCACCGTGATGATTTAGTGGTGGGGACTGGTGATGGTGAGTAATGAGTGATGAGTTCTGGTGAGAACAACATCTCAGTAAGTTGGGTCCATAAAAGAGGTAAACTAGGGCAGAAATAAGACTCCTGTGTAAATCCCCCAGTGCACCATGGCTCTGCTAACTGGCTAACTGGCTCTTATATAAGAACCAGGAGAACAAGGAGAGAGAGAGAGAGAGAGACCAACCTTGTCTTGGTCCTGACCTCATGTAGAAGGATTTCAAATAAAGTTTTCCTTATATATATTAAAGGCAAAACGTTCTTCATAATAAGTTAAGAGAGGAACAATAGTGTGATTTAGCTGTTACTGCTCAATGAACAGTTTATTCGCATTTGCTGATTATAGAGTATTTTGTATGTGTTTGAGTTAGAAATGGTGTTATTCAATATTATTTTATGATTAATTTTTTTCTTTAAATCTTTATGCAATTATATTATCCTATGTTATGTTACAATTACACTATATATGTATATATATATATATACATACATACATACACACACACACACACACACACACACACACACACACATATATATATAACATGTACAGTAAATGTGCCGTAAATGTGCCCAACCTACAGTTCTATCCCTCAGGTTGTGACAGGCAGACGCATATTTAGCAGCTAGAGCAGACTCTGTCTCTGCACTGAGCACAATCTGTATTTTTTTTTTTTTTTTTTATGTTTGAAAGTAACATGTCAGAAAGTTTGGAATTTTTTTTGTAAGTTCTTCATAATATGAGGCTCTCAGGGAGGAGAATTGTTCACAGTGAAGGAAGAAAAAGCTCGGTTTCGTCCTCCCCTGTTGACTAATGACCACATATACGTGTTGCCAGAGATAAAAATAATAAAGAAATGTTAAATAAATATTTCACTTGAATTAAGACATAAAAAATAGGCAATGGATGCCATTTATCTATTTTCATATTTATTCGAGGCCTCTCAGAACCTTTTCATTGTTCTATATTAAAGGATGGACTATAAGCAATAAATGGATGTAAAAAGAGTAGAAAGACCCAAGGACTTGACAAAACTCCAATCTATACTGCAGTTTTTTCCCCCATAGGCTGCTATTATTGTTAATAGTTGCATGATGCTATCATGTTTTAATCAGTCTGTGTGTGTGCGCGCGTGTGTGTAGTTAAAGTGTGTGTCCAGTCTCTCTCAGTTTGCCTCGGGGGTTTGGCACAGGGCTGGGTACCAGCTCTGGTCAACCTGTTGTGTGTAGCAGGAAGTGCATTACTCTGAGTGAACCTGTCGGGCATGAAACCTCCTCTTATTTTTATCAGCTCAGTCCCCTAATGCATATTAGACTAAGTGTCTTCTGTACAAATCAATGTAAATTATATATTCTTATTAAAAAGGTATTACTATACCATTTACTTATAGGAAATTATACAGTTCGTGCACTGATGGTCTAATTAAATCATAATGAAAAGCAAACATATGCATTCTCCAATCTTATCTTTCAATATCATTTTTTTTTGTTTTTTCTGATTAATGTTCATTTTTTTTGCAGTTTTGCATTGTCAAAGATCTATAAAATGTAGCCAACTCAAAAACAAAAGTTTTGCAGGCCAGTGTCAATTAAAGAGTGTATACTGTATAACATGAAAGAGGGCAAGTGTCAAGGAAAAGAAGCAATCAGTCTGAGGTTTGAGCAGAAAGCTGCAGGTCCATAATTGCATTCATTGTTTTAATTAACTTAGTCTTTCTGTCAAAGGTAAAACAACCTTCTCATTTGATCACTTTGTAAGATTTGACAACTGATGTCTGATTCTCTTGGTCTCTTTCCTTAACTGATAAGCTTTTTCTATTTAAACCTGTTTTTTTTCAGTGTTATGTTTTCATGTAAATATTTGTCATCACCCTGCTCTGACATGTGAATCTCGTTGTGTTGTACAGGTTAAATGGAATGAAAGTGGGTGTTCTCGGCGGCTTCACTCGGCTCTTTGATGATGATGCCTGTTTTTTCCGTCTCACTCTGTGTCTAGGATCACCACCACTGCAGCCTGCATGATGGACCTACGGCGTTACCCTCTGGATGAGCAGAACTGCACCCTGGAGATTGAAAGCTGTAAGTACCGTTGTCCCTGACAACTGGCTGTCACACCCACACATAAACATAGAGTTAAACAGGTTCCATGCACGCATGCAGCTCTGAGGTCGAGTTTGAAAACAGCCCGGTGGGCCGATGATGGCAGGGTAGAGGCAGCGTTGATAAGGCTGTGTGCAAAATGCTGAGAAAGGCTGACGAGACATGAAGAGATACACATCAAGAAAAGGAACATCACTAATGGCTCACCGACTGATAAGATCCAGCCTAATTAATTCAACTCCAACTGCATGAAGGAGCCTGCCTGGTTAGGTCCAGTGTTTCAGCATCATGCTAATGTTTTGTTGTTTTGTGCTGCTGTCGACTGAAACCGCGTCCATGTTTGTACCGCACAAACAGCTCATTTCTTTTGGAGTTTGTGATTGTACGTGATCTGGTGTTCTGAGTGAAGGGATTGGGGGGGGGGGAGTGTGCAGAAACATGGGGGGGGGGGGGGGGAGTGTGCAGAAACATAAGAGAGAGAGAGATGAGGTCTTCTGCCTGTTTTATCGGAGTCCCCAGAGAAAATGGGATGTAGCGTAGGCCTCACTCTTTCCGGGTTTCATCACATTATTGCCAGCAGCAGAAAAACAGTGCGGGTCAGAACCACCTCTCGCTGCTGCTGTTCTCTTTTCCTTCCTCTCTTTCTTTGCACAGTCTCATCCTCTTCTGTTTTTCTTCCAGCCTTTTTTTTTAATCTCTCTCTCACCATCACTCGTGCTCTTCTTTTTTTCCCACCCTTCTCACTCAGGCAGCCTGACAAAAAATGCACACATACTCACACAGTTCCAGTTTTGATCACCAGGCAGTATCTGCTCTCATATGGATTAACTGGCAACAGTTTTAACATTGGAATCGCTGCATGCCAGAGCATGCTATTTTATTCAGACTAATGAGCCCAGAGATTTTTCTCATTTCCCTTAATAAACTTGATGCATTTTTAACAGACACAAGTCATAAAACCCCACATTCCCCGGTACATCAACAGCTCACTGCTGTGACTCAGGCCACTGGCCTCAGACACAAGACTGCAGTGAGCAATAATTAACTCGTATCACTCCAGTCCCAAAGATTTGTTGCACACACACACATCATTGTATTTGTGTTAAGGTTAAGATTAAGGTTACTTATTAATCCCCCTCTGGAAATTTGCAAACTTGCTGTTTAGCCATCCTGTATGTGACTGTGTTTTGGTGAAGGAAAAAGTTTACTGGTGTGGATTATTAATGTTTGGACTAGTGGCTTTAATTAGCCTAATTGGCAGACATTGAAAAGTACTACCCATATTTTAAGCTTTAAAATAAAAAATGTTATATTAATGAGTTTTTGTGGCCTTAGAGCCATCTTGCACCGCCATGTTTCTACAACAGCCTGAACATACAAACTAGACAGAGTAATTATTTTGAATCAGAGGCTTATTATACAAACATAGATGAACAACATCTTTTCTGATTTGGGAAGGCTGATGTAGTTCTTTGACATGCTGTCTGTTAAGGCCTGCGCATACTCTGCAAGAGCAGAGAAATTTGTTCGATTTCTCAAGGTGGCAAGAACAGGAACCTGGCCGGGACATTTCATACTTCACAAGAAACATCCCTCCATTGTCAACCACTTTAACTCCACTGTTGTAAAAACTGACAACATTTCTGCATTACCACGCCCACTTCAAATTTCTGACAAATAATACAATAGTTGTCGGACACCACACGACAAGAAGGTTCTGCCCAGATGATGAGTCGAGTCCCAAACCGGGGCTGCAAGAAAAGATGATTTTTGATTTTTTGATGATTTTTTTTTTTCCACACTGTGAGAGAGAACACATTTCTCTGTTCTGCATGTACAGGCCTTTACAGTCTACAGTCTCACCATTAGATGTCACTAATTCTTACACAATGGACCATTTATATGTGCAAGAGACCTTCTTCAAAGCATCGTTTCTGGACAACAATTGAGAGCTACAGTATTTCACAGGAAGCTAGTTAGGAAATAATTTGTTGGTTCTGGTCTTTTCATGAACAGTTTGTTAGCAGTGCAGAAATGTTAACCAGCCTCATTATTTTTTGATGATTTTTTTTTTTCCACACTGTGAGAGAGAACACATTTCTCTGTTCTGCATGTACAGGCATTTACAGTCTACAGTCTCACCATTAGTTTCTGGACAACAATTGAGAGCTACAGTATTTCACAGGAAGCTAGTTAGGAAATAATTTGTTGGTTCTGGTCTTTTCATGAACAGTTTGTTAGCAGTGCAGAAATGTTAACCAGCCTCATTCTTCAGCTGCAGTTTAATTGTCGTTCTTGCCAGGGTAAAACAAAACACTGTGGATCATATGGTTGGTTGTGAACTTGTACGCGAGGAGATAGAATTAGTTCTCCCAACCAGATCTTCATTGTTGTCATCACCGCCTTGTGCAACCCTCTCATCACCCTAATTAGTGCAGAGTCCCTTGTGCCGCTGTTTTGAAATGCGGCTCAGTTCACTTCTGATCAACCATGACGGGCCCACAACATGGCCGGGTGGTGGGGGGAGGTTTCTGTAAGGAGCACCATAAGAGAACATTTTGTGGCCTCGACATAAGTGTTAAGTCATTTTGTAGTTCCGTTATCTCTGCACCATTGGTGTTAATGTTTTATATCAGTGGCCTCGTCCTGGACTGTCTGACTGAAAAAACAGATAATGAGCTCTGAGTTATGTATATAATGCATAATCAAATAGATTGATCAGCTATTGAATGACACAGGATGTCAGACAGGAAATACTGAGAGATATTTTTTTTATTTTTTTAGTTTTGTGGGATTTCTTGAGAAAAAAAAATGCAATCCTTAAATGTCAGTTATACAACAATTCCAGACCAACTTCAGAAACAGAGGCCACGATTGTTTGTCTCTTGGTATAATGCAGCTTCTGGTAGAATTCATTTATTATTGTTGTTGTTTTTTTCTGTCAAATAAGGTCCATGGATGAAGTTAGATTTCTGCCCTGTGTTGATTTTTAAAAATTCAAAGAGTTTAATTATTCATCACATTTGAATAGGTCACTGCCTCTGTTTTGAATGTGAGGCAGACAAACTGAAATGGCTGCTCCCTGTTTGCCTGCGACTGTCCATGTTAGCGACAGACAGTCTGTGACACTGGAGTCCCCAGACTGCAAGTGCGATAGTTTCCATCCATGTGCACCAAATGTGTACACACGAACATGAAATTCATATTCTGCTTCACAGTGAGAAGACACAGAAGCCTTAACCTTAGCATTTAAAAGACATATAGTCTAGACATTCATGTTTTCCTATGGATCTTACTTTACATTAGTGCAAACCATTCTCCAAAACACACCATACAAATTGTTTTAAATCAACATCTCACTTATGAGCCATTTTTCAGGATGATGTCCAGAGGTTATAAAAACAATCAACAGAACTGTGCAGTCGCTGTAGCTACATTGTTCTGTGTGTTTTGTGAATGTTAATTGTTTACTTTGGTGACACAGAATGGTGAAAAGAATGGTGATCTGTGAAAACTCTTCTGAATCTGAAAGACTAAAATAGAAAGCTTTGACATCGTCTATTAACAAGTGTTAGTAACTCAGTAGTCTTTACAACATCATTACATTAATAATCAGTAATAATTATGAATTCTCACTAGTTGTTACTACATAAAATTGCACTAGGCCTCAGTGATCACTGTTTCGTTAATATAAAAGTGCAAAGTGGTAATTACTACATTATTACATGAATAGTCAGGAGTCACAGTTACACAAGTATTTAGTAGTCATCACTACATAATCATAGGAATATTATGTTGTTACTATATAATTTCATGAGTAGTCAGTGGTCATTACTTCAACATTACTTCCAGTACTTGTAGTCATGGGTTAGACCACACTAATGTTGGACTTAGGCCTTGAATTTGAGGAACTCACATCGGTAAGTTGGCACGGTTGCATCGTTGTCATGGTGACAAAATCTAAAGACAGACAGACAGACAGACAAACATGGTTATGGCAATTGATAATGACAATGTCTTTAAGTGTCCTGGGTTTGGGTCCTCCTCTGCAGATGGCTACACCACAGATGATATTGAGTTTTACTGGCGAGGTGGAGATGGAGCCGTGTCCGGAGTTGACAGAATAGAACTGCCACAGTTTTCCATTGTCGACTACAAACTCATCTCCAAGAATGTGGTCTTCTCCACAGGTAAACATCAAAGCACTGCACTTCCTTGTGTTATGACCCCTGGATCATCCAGGCACCTTATGTTGGACTATTTATTAATCCGTTATCTTTACATTGAGTGTTTCGTTTAGTTCTGTCTGGTTTTCAGTTCCTTGTTTGCTAGTTTATTCTGAAGTTTTTCCCTGTGTGTACCAGTTTTGCTTCCTGTCCTGTCTTCCCTGTTGATGGTTTGCCCCGCCCCAATGTGTTTCACTTGTGTCTTGTTTGTCTCACCTGTGTTTGATTGTCCCTGCCTCCCTAGTGTATTTCGTCTCTGTGCTCCAGAAGCTGTGTCTCATTCCAGGGTCTGGATCCTCCCAAGTGTGCAGCCGATGAAGTCATCTCCTTCCTCGGCTGCACACTCTGGAGGAGGCGGAAGTCTGGCCTGTGTGAAATGAGACAACCTCACCCTGACAACTCTGGGGAGGAGGGGTGTTCCTTTTCTTCCTCTCCTAATAAATTCCAGCAGGCTGCACGCCGAGAGGCTAAACGCTGCCCTCCACAGTCCTGAATCACAGTTCCTCTGCTCCTTGAAGTCTTGACTGTGGATTAAAGTGCTATTCAGCCAAAACATCCTAAACATCTTATAAAGTTGAACATAGTTCATGTAAAATAAATATATCTAAAATATGTTTTATTATTGAGCATACTTGTGGAACTAAGAGTAGTATTATTTTGTGATCATTTTCAATCCATGAATTTCCCCGGAATATCAGCAGTATAAGAAAAAAGAAAAGAAAGAACTATATAAAACAAGACAACTGACTAGTATAGTATAATAATGACAATAATAATATTAATAATAATAATAATAATATTAGACTAAAAGCTTTTATGTTTAACTCAGCAAAGTATTTTATTGAATGATTTTAAAAATGCGGTATTTAAAAACATTATTAACATTTTAATTGTAGATGCATAGTTACCTTTTTTGATACTTATTCTAAAAGATCTTTTCTGAAGTTTAAGTGAGACATGTATGGTAATATGAATATGAAGTGAACAGTGCAATAAAAGCATACATTTCTTATTTAACAGATGGAAATGACAGACCTCCTAGTATCAAAGGAAATTGTTTTTCTTGGGCATCATTTAGGAAACGACACCCATCTCCATCCCACGTCTCTATCCTTTTGTGTCTCCTTCAGGTTCCTATCCCCGCCTGTCCCTCAGCTTCAAACTGAAGAGGAACATTGGTTACTTCATCCTGCAGACATACATGCCTTCCATCCTGATTACCATACTCTCCTGGGTCTCCTTCTGGATCAACTATGATGCCTCAGCTGCCAGAGTGGCCCTGGGTAGGATTGCTTTGCCACCACTGAACAGTGACCATGGGAAATACCCAAACCTAAATGATAAAAGAAGACTAATTTAAAACACTCTGAGCCTTTTACACACATACTGGTTTCTCATCCATATGTGATTGTGTGTCATGAGCCTGCTCTCTGTTTTGACTCTTTATTTTCCCCGCACTTACTTTATTCTCATTAGCTCTGAGCACGCGAGTGATATCAGTGTGTGATAGGCTGCCTGGCTAAATATCTGTTGTTCAGAAATGACTATACATGCATGACTCATGCAGAGCGGAAAGCGCTTCGGCTCGACCTTGAAGCATGTCGTCTTTCTCTCTGCCTGTCTATCTATGGAAGCCTCTTATTGGCCAGAGATCCCCCACTTATCAGAGTCGGATCCAACTAAATTACAGCTAAATGAAAAGTGGCAACATTTGTGTAACTGCACATTATACATTAGAGTCAGTGTTTTTACAGCGCTGACACTAAAATGAGATGCCCGAAGCTCCCTTCAGTGTTAAATTTGGGTATGACAGGGCAGAGCAGCAACGGAAATGGCTTTGAGCTTTATGTGTGTTGTTCTTGTCACACATCATTTGTTTTCCGAAGTGGGACACATACAGGTCGGAGCCGTCCATGGTGCATTTGGAGGGTAATGTGATTTAAAGATTTGCCCGCTCTCAGCGTCCAGAGAACGAGCACAGCCAGTGAGAGATGAGGCTCCATGCTACAGAGGCACTGCCGGCTGCTGGGTTATTTTTAACCAAATGCAGATTGTGCATGCAGATGACTAATATATCAAAGCATGCATACATATATAGATGTGTGTGTTTGTTTCATGAGTGAGGTTTGCATTCAATCATGTATCCAACCGGACACAAAACAAGCATATATGTTTTGTGTCAGTTTGGTTACACACACACATACTCACACATACTTGGTTTCCATGACTTCAGAGGACATTGCACTGACTTACATTAAATTCCTGGAGACTTACTCTAACCTTAACCATAATTACTAATTACTTACATAATTACTGCGCCAACCTCTGACTAATTTTCAAACATGTCTTCACCTTAAAATATAGTAATTTACATTATGAGGACATGACTTTTTTTCCCCATAAGGAAGACAAATCCCCATAATGTGACTGTGTAAACAGATTTAGGTCCCCACAACATAAGGAATACCAGTTACACACACATTCCCTAGCTCCTTACCTTAAGCTGAACCATCACAACTAACTGCTTAACTCTAACCTTAACCTAAACCCAATTCTAACCGTAAACCTAAAATCAGGTCTTAAACACGAAAAAGCCTGTTTAAGGGATGACAGAAAGTGAGGACCAGCCAAAATGTCCTCATGTGCAGCAGATTTAAATGACACACTACCCCCTCATTCACATCACCACTGACAGGTGCAGAGTCACTTGACTCTGTATTGCGTTGAATTGATTTGTATCAAATTGTGGAATTTTTTTGCAGAAAATTGTGTACATATTCTAATATCTAGAATGAATGCGCACTCAGAGTAGTGCATATTTATATCCTGAATGGATTAATATGTTAGCATTCACACAGCAAACACAATATCAATTCATCAAAATGTGTGTGATTCAAACTCAGGGGAACATGAATGTGTGAACTAATTATTTATTTATTTTTTTCAGCAGTTGAAGAAAACTGAAAACTATAAATGTCAGTGTGATGAAACAAAATTGGTGATGAAACAATTTGATTTCATCCTCTGATGCCATTCATTATTTCTTGATGTTATTTCAGTGTATACAAAAGTAGTGCACCTACAACAGTATCGGTGTCTTACTGCTAGCAAAACCCAGAATGTGATATAACCTTGGTTCACTTTGACCGACATTTTATTTTGTGCACAGATGATTCTACAAATGTCACACAGCAAACACAGCAGACTCTACTGTCTCTCTAAACATGTGACTCCACTGATCTCCAGGGATCACTACGGTGCTGACCATGACCACCATCAACACCCACTTGCGAGAGACACTCCCTAAGATCCCCTATGTCAAGGCTATTGACATGTACCTGATGGGCTGCTTTGTGTTTGTCTTCCTGGCCCTGCTGGAGTACGCCTTCGTCAACTACATCTTCTTTGGTCAGGGCCCGCAGCGTCAGAAGAAGGCAGCAGAGAAAGCAGCCACAGCTAATAATGAGAAGCTGAGACCCGACCCCAACAAGGTACATATGCAGGGAAACTTCCTGTTGAGGTATTTGTGCTGTCAGTTGATGTGTTTGTTTGTTTCTTTGTCTGTTTATGACTTCTCCTCCCAGGGCTAACATGTTGCTTGATGACCTTTATCAGCACTCTACTCCTGCTCTCCATTTCTCACTGGTTTAGGCTGTGGTACCAACTTTATTACTCAGACTAGGATCTGAAAGAGTGAATGCAGAAGCAATGACTGGCTTTTACTTGATCTCCATATTTCTGTGTCTCTCAAAGGGCAAGGCGCCTCGGAAAATTCACTGGCTGTGGTTCCACAGCCTTCCCTTTAAAACTGATTCAGCTGCTAAAGTTGCCGGAACAACAGCAACATAAAAATAAAGCAACCTTTCCCTCTGAGTGTGGCAAGCTACGATTTTCCCCAAAGTAACAGTGCTGATTTTGTATGCTTGCAGTGGCTGGTGGGAAATGTAGTTCAGAGAGATGATGCTCTGTATGCCAGAATGAAACAGAGGGAAATTGACGCATATGACTCGATGTGGGATCCCATCTTTGTGGACGATGCCGCATTAGGACTAGGCGAGCAAAGAAATAAGGTACTGGAGGTTTTGAAAGTCAAAACTAACAATGTCATCAATCTGAATCAATCCAGATCAGAGGAAAATGCTGTAGTTTTTGTGCATTTCTTTGATTTCAATAGATTTTCAAGGCAATTTTGATCATCACTCCCACCATTGTGTTTTTTCCTCTCTTGGTTTGCTCTTCATGCATTTTCCTGACAAACATGGCTTAGCAGTTTGTTTTCTGCTGGCATTAATTTAATCTTATGTTGGATTTTACATCTAAATAAGAAGGAACTGACAATTATGGCAAGAAAACAAGCAGTAGTTTCTCTGAAGGTAATTTAGCTACAAATATTGTCAAATCTTAAAGGCAATTGATGAATATAAGAAAGTGAACAAATTTAAAAAAAAAGGATTCTCGGATACAAGAAAATATAATTTACATTATATCAAAAAAGTGGCTTCGCTTTGTAAAACCAACAAAACACAAACAGGCTCCATTTACAGCGGGACAGGATTGGATTTTCTTTTTCTCAGAAGTCAGGCTATGGATGAAGAAATGTTGATCCGAATTCACCTCCCACAACCGTTTTTCCTGCCCTGCCCTGAACCTTTTAAGCCTCTCCTCCATCTTTGCAAAGTCCTTACTATTTCTCTCAACCGTCTCCTGTCACATTTTGTTTCCTTTGCTTTCTCTCTCTTTTTTTTTTTTTAAATTCAGTTTGTCTTGTGAATCGACAGAATTTTAACCACACTGGTTGAAATTCTGAGATGGCAATGAAGATTTCCCCATGAGAATTAGTTTGTGAAGTGCGTTGTGCTCTTCCAGGAATGTTATGTCATAGTCTTGGTGTCATACTCTCACTCAGATATTTAATGACAGATGATCAATAATTTTCTTAGTGCTTTTAAAGTGCCTAAAGTATTATTCATGTAAGTACCTTTTGACTCATTTACATTGCTCATTCTAGCACCTCATCAGTATTTTTTTTACCGAATGAATGAATTAATGACCATTACAGCTGTAATGTTACAAATATTAATTTCAAGACTTAGTTTGAATTTACATAGACTCTAAGATTTCCCTTTGGCAGTAACTTCTCATGGCTCCACCTGTTTTTATGTCCAGATGACTCCTGATGACAACATCCTGTTCAGCACCTTGGAAATGAAGAATGAGATGGGTGGTGCTGGGGATCTGTCTCGGGGCTTGGGAGCACCCGGAGATCCCCGGAACACCATGCTGGCCTATGATAGCTCGACGCTGCAGTACCGCAGGGCAGCCATGGCCCGCCAGAACTATGGCCACAGCGCCTTGGAGCGTCACGCCCAGAAGAAGTCTCGCCTACGGAGACGGGCCTCCCAGCTCAAGGTGAACATCCCAGACCTGTCCGACGTGAACTCTATTGATAAGTGGTCCAGGATGATCTTCCCCACCGTCTTCTCCTTCTTCAATGTGGTCTACTGGCTCTACTATGTCCATTAAACCCAGCAGTGTCTGGCGGCCGTCTTATGGCAGCCATGCAAAGAAAAGGGGGGGTGGGGTGGGGGGGGGGGGGGGGGGGGGGGCGGTTGTGGAGGAGACAGGGTTTTAGGGCACATGAGAGAAATCAAGAAAGAGAGGTGAGAGTTGATGTGAGTGAGAGAATGAGATGAACAGTGCACCAACATTTTTATCTGGTTCATTTTAGAAAAGGCGAATGAAAAGACTTTTGGAAGGACTGCAGCAGCACCCAACATTTCAGTCAACAGTGACTCTTTTAGGATTTTGGAAACACCGTAAAATGACTGACAAGCACTCGAAAAAGAAGCGCAAGTTTTAAAAAGACAGAAATGGTGCCTGTTCAAGAATTTCAATATATCACTAATATTTGTCATTTGTAGCTTACTCTCTGTGGATCAAATATTTATGCTTGTGTTTGCATATACTTTAAGGATTTGTTTTGTTTAGTATCTATTTACTTCGTAGCTGAGCTGTCTGCATCCAGGAAAGCTTTATAAATGATTTTAAAGGAGTCATCCTTGATAGTCTATTTTCCTATAATTACTGTATATCAAAAACATCCTTTAACAGCATGCTTATGTTTGATTTCATTTGCATCTCAGTCATAATGATGATGAAGCGCAAAGCATTGTCATTTTTACGAGTTATAGGTTGGTCTGTCAGTTACTACTTTGCAGCTTTGGCTTAGCGCAGCTCATCTTGGTGGATGGTGTGAGCATTTGTGGATGACAACAAATGGACAGCAGGGGGCGCTCTTTTCTCTGGACATCCCTTTGGGACTCTCATGGTGCCAATGCTGAACAGAAGACACTTGGTTGGTTGTTTAAGGTCTCATATTTATCTGGTGAAAGAGTGGCATGGTTGGACACTGACACTTTAATCAAATTTCTATTTTTATTCATTTATTTATTTATTGGTGTGCTGACAGAATCAAGTCCATTTAACCACATGATTATTTATTTATTTATTTATGTCGGAAAGAACGTTTGACTCCTCTGTACTTTCTGTCATTGTGTGAGGAGCTTCCGAGGAGAATGGCTTTAAAAGACTTAAGCTGGTGTAAGAACTTTGCTGATAGATAAGCTGAGTTTCTTTGCAACCAGAGTTGCTGCATAAATATGGCAATCCACAATCATCACTATCAGTAGAGGTGAACGATAGATGTATGATGCGTTTCCATTGTGACTAGGTTTCTGTTTTGAAAAACTGTAGATAAAGATAAATCATGTTTAAAGAAAAAGAGATGATTCATTTTTATAGACCAATATTATACCATTATTGTGTAAATATTATGAATTTATTCTATTTAAATGGCTCTCTGTTGTTGTTTTTGCAGTTGAATTACTGATCAAATGCTCCATCCAATCAAATAAAAAAAAAAAAGAAAATAGTAATTTCATTGAGGAAAAAAAGAAAAACTTTCAATTCACACCTTTGCTGACTCTGTACTTTTGGGACTTTTCTCTCTTTTCTTTCTTTTTAATGGACTCTAAAAGCATATACTTGCTGATACTAAAGCACTTCCAGACACCAGTGACTCTTGGGTCATTGTGTTGTTCTCCAAAAACAACAACATAACAAGGACCCCACTATCCAGGCATTGAAGTCAGGCATATTTTGTACAAAGTTTATGTAAATTCCAATTGTAATATTTCATAATGACTGTACATATCTTGTGTAATGATTGTCAGCAATTATGAAGATGTATCTAAATTCAATTAAATTCAGTCTATCACTTAAATAACGGAGTTCACGGGTGGCAGTTTTATGTGTTCAATATGAATATGAGGCTGGTTGCTGTGGAGCTCATGGTTGATTGACTGATTGAATGAGTGAGTGCACATCCAAACCTGACACAGGGAGTGACGTAGGTAAGGTGGGAGAAGTAAATGTACGAGGGAACAGAGAGCTGTGAGGGCTGCAGCTGAGTACTAGTGGTTGCATAATGGATGGAGACTCAGAGGCCTTTGTGGTGGTCTGGGCTGAGATGGACTCAGCTGGGGTTTGAACGGGGCTGAACACTGACCCTGGCCTCAGGGGACATTAACGCAAACAGCCATGGATATGGAAACACTCTGTGGTCTGCTGGCTGCAAGGGCCAGAGTGCCCGCTACAACAAAAGACAGGAAGGGAACGTGAATAAAGGGCAAGAAAGAGAGCCATCTATTCTTCCATCCAAGCCTCGTCATCTCCTTGCATTCTCCCTTGGCTCAGCAAACTGACTTCACTCTGCAATCCACGTGCTTCCTGACCTGACCTCACTGTTATCGCCCTTAAATGCATGCTATTGAATATTTGATGGTGCTAAACTGATTTAATACATAAAGAGGAAATTTGTTCTAATTGGAGCGAATGTGTTTGATTGTTTGATTTGGATCAAATAAGAATAATTAATAAGGGCATAAGCAGGAATCAAAGAAGTTTTAAAAAAAATCTGTTCACCTCTGTTTTATATACAGAGAACCTTGAATAGGCTACAGCAGGTCAAGAAAAGGAATTCATTTTTAAAGGGCTTTTTTTTAGGGTGAAGGCTTGGTTTTAGGGATACAATTAGGTCAGGGTTACGGTTAGGCATTATGTCATTATTGTCCCCACTAAGGCAGCTGTACAAGAATGTGTGTGTCTAAAAAGTTTTAAACTAAAGACTAAGTGGTGTAAAAGTTACCATACGTCAGTACAGTACGAGGTACCTTCACACACCAAAGAGTAATCAGATGTGTTGTCTCACTAAAGTAGACAGATGGTTTGTACTAAATTGGTTCTCTCTCTTTTACTCCTTTGAAAAAGGGCGTTAGTGTGTTGTCATGTAAGAGAGGGGGAAATGGCAGATGCTTTCTGCTTTGTAGTGTTTCCATGTCACTGGAGTAATTAGGAATGCACAAAGCCTCTGCTGTATGAAATCATTTGTGTGTGTGTGCGTGTGTGTTTTGCAAGAGTGTGTTGTTTTTCCTGTGTACATGTGTGGACTCACAGCTGTGCCACAGTTTAGTCTACATGCTAGCCAAGCCAAACCCAGTCAAAGCTGACTGGGAAGGGTGAGAGTGTGAGTCTGCCACACTTATGTGACACCCCCCCCCGCCATACAGTACACATATGTGATGGAAAAACGTGCAGAGCTGCCTGGAGCGGTGAACCTGTATCAGCTGGTCAAGGACAAAAACAGGAAACCTAATAAATCACCTGAAACTTTCAGCGGGGTGTACTTAAAAAGGAAACCGAATTTCTAATAACGCCTCCATGCTCTCTATTAAAAACTAATGAGAGGCATGTAGTTTCATTACTGGGGCAGCAAATGTGTCCGAGTTTTAAAATTTAAGCACAATTAATAAGGGGCCCCAGTGCAAATCTGGCCTGTTTAAACTGGATGAACAGCCTGCTCTGGGAAAAAAACAACATATCTCAACACGAGGAAGTGGAAGGTATGCTACATGCCTGCCATCTATGTAAAAAAAAAAAAAAAAGCTGCTCTGTTGTAGTCCATCACACATACATGTAAACAGAAACTATTCTGTACAATAAGATGCAAAAATATGTAGCCCTCAGTTTGGAGGGCAGGGGGGGAGGTGGTTGCTTACCATACCACTGCCCTGCATGTTTCAGATGTTGCCCTGCTCCATCATACATGATGCAAATAAATGGGTCATTGCTGACTATTTGAATCAGGTGTGGGGGAGCACGGAAACTTCTGAAATATGCAGGGCAGTGAGTCCTCAGTAATAGGGTGAGAAACATTGCTTTAGGGTGTGTAAGATCCCTTTGCTGTTTGTTCACACCAAATGCTAACCAGTTGTGATGTTTCCCAAAAGCGTCAACTCCTGTGTAGAAGCTAATGTTGTGGTTTTGCAACTACAAATCAGAGACGTCATTTGCAACCAGGCTCCTCCTGGAAGATACCAGCTGTCAATCACACTGTCCACTCACCTGAGATGAGCTTTATCATCTATTTTCCTCTGAAGTGGAACGTGATTTCGATATTGTGAACAATTTATATTATGTGCTGCTGAAAAAGACCTGAAACTATTGATTGAGGCTTGAGGAAAATGTTCACTGGTGATGTAAGTCAAGTGAGAGGTAATAATTGAAAGTTCATTGCTCACACTTAGCAGAAATGTATACCTGGGTGTCAGGGCGCTCTGCTCTGTGTGGTCTTTCCACTACACTACTTGACTTAGTCTTGTTGATGCTGCATTAACATGTTTTACTGTTAAGAAAAACAACAGCGTGTTCAAAATGAAAGAGATGGTGCAGGTGTGGTTGTATGAGGCACAGGCACATTGTCAGCACTGACCTTGTCCAGCACACCAATGAGGACACTAGGGAGAAGCAGCTTGAGACATGGATGCTCTCTTTTACTGTCAAAGTGGCTGCCAACTGAGACAGAAGGAAAAACAGATTTTAGCCACTTAACTAAAGGCTCATCTAATTAATTCCGCTCCTGGTTAATTCTATGACCTCATACTGCTCACTCTCACCATAGTCTATTAAAAAAGTCCATTGACCCTCTGCCTCCAAAAGTAAGTGTAAATGTGTTTATTTTTTTTTAACTTATGTGTTTCAAAACCAGTAAAATGCATGAGGCAGTTTCCTAAGCTAAAACATCTGATTTTCTTTATAGACCTTGGGAGGGTAAGTGGTTTACATATTGCAGTTTCCAGTCAGTGTAGGTGAGATAGAATTATGATATTCATTTATCAAGTTATTTGAGTCTTAAGCAGGGATAGTTAGCTATGACCAAAAACAGACCAACAAAGGTGTTGGTGCTAACAATGTGTCAGTACCTCCATATAACCATGCTTCAAAAAAGCCAGATCTATCCCTTTAAACAAACACCTGAACAGGTACCACAAGAATCACTGACCATCAATTTTGTAATATGATGGACTAATTTAAAGGCTGAAAACAAGCTACTGGCTCAGTAATTCTGCTGAAATAAGATTATAGATAGTAATATTGTGTTCAGTCACCATAGTAATTTTTAAGTGGCTGTTTATTGAAGCCTTTTTTGTCACCTCAGTGAGACTTCAACAGCTCCTATGCAAGGAATGCAAACCTACCTGTCAATGGAAGAGGCGGACTCAGGGGAGGGTTTGGTGAGCTGTCACTTGCCTCAACCTTAGCATTGGGCCACAGACAGAGAGAATCACTGAGGAAGAGGATGGGCCCAAGGATAGTCTCTTTAAATCAAAGAAACCATGAATATTGATGGGATGGCAAAGAGAATTTGGTAAGAGAACAACAAAAGGGAAACAGACAGAACAGCAATGACGTGGAGGAACCCCCTGGCTATGGTCCAGGATGCTTTGAGAGGTCAGAGGGCAAGAGACAAGGACCTCCGCAACCTGGTGTCCAATCTACCTTATGAGGGACTAGAGAGGGCAAAGCAACCCAACCGTCACTTCCCTGGAAATGCGATCAAGACCACCAAGTACACCCTGCTTCTCTTTATCCCCATGAACCTCTTTGAACAGTTTCACCGCCTGGCAAACCTGTACTTTGTGGGCCTGGCGATTCTGAACTTTATCCCTGTAGTGAATGCCTTCCAGCCCGAGGTCGCTCTAATCCCCATCTGTGTCATCCTGTCTCTGACGGCCTTGAAGGATGCCTGGGAGGACTTCAGGAGGTACCAGTCTGACAAGAAGCTTAACAACACACCATGCCTCATTTACAGCAGGTAAACCACTCAAAGGCATCCATGACCAGAATACTTTGTGTAATTTGTAATTATATCATGTATAATATGACAGGTGGGAACATCCATGGTGCCTTAACAGCACTCCACATCTGTGTTTGTGATTCTTATCATCCAGCATGTTGATGTTGTCTGTCACAGTGTGTAGATCCTCATGATTGGGTATGTGTGTGTTTTACACCTCATCTGTGTTTCAACACCTCGTGGGAATTCTTGACTTAGAAATAGAAAATGTGTGGGAGATTACTTCTGTTTTGAAGAGCTGCACAACAACATCTCTCACATCTCATCACATTGTACGCCTATGACGAAATCCTCATCTGTGTGTTACATCAGCAAAGACACTAAGGTTAATGGTGATCTATTTTGGAATTGGTGGTGAGAAATTAATCATTCAAAAAGGAGGCTAACACTGTCATGTTAAATATGAACACTGCTGGGATAATGGAGAGGAAGGAGATACAGCTGATTAAGAATCTGCCCACATTAAAGGTAAAATTCAATATTTTTGAAGTGTGGTTCTAAGAGCTATTGACAAGTAGTCAGTGCTGCCATCACTGTCTACAGCAGCAGCACTGCCGTCAATGAGAACCAGCCTTGAATGCTTGTCCTCACTGAAAATATGTCAACCAGTTGGGGGCACAGGGGAAAACAGATGTTATCAACTTAATTAAAGGCTCACCTGATAAATAATAAACCTGATTAGGTCTAAAGTATCATAAGAATATACTGTATTCACAAATTGTTCTCCCCATTGGCCATACTCAGGTGTAAACTGAAGATTTTCTAACCCATACTCTCCTGCACCAAAGTACAGTCTGTGTTTTTAGCTTTCCAGTACACAGCAGCTGATCATCTACAGCTTTTTAGCAAGTTTTCGTCACTTTGGTAACCGTAATAACTACAAATTAAGATTAAATGGTAATGGATTACACCACTTTTACAACCAACTGTGTATAGTTAAGTAATAACTAAATATACACAGTCTAGCATAACCTTGCTTGCTGCCAGCCATGGATGGATTACTTAATGAACCAACCAGGCCAAGGCCCAGGCCCATTTTATTCATCCCACTATTTAATGGGGCCCTGAAGTGTACTGTCTGTATAGAGCCTCTTAGGCTATGTTATCCACCCCGATATGTTGATCGGGGCCGCCAGTCGAATAACAAAGGTTAAGTTATGATATGTCCAAAAAGGGCCCCTCAAACGTCTTTTTCTTTTTTCTTTTTCTTCATATTATTATTATTATTATTATTATTAGCCAGGTGTTTCCTGCAAAAAAGCACATTGTGGCAGGCCTTAAATGGAAGAATCTGTGAAGTTCCTTACATAACAACCAAAATATTATTCATGACAACCTTTGTACCACTGTCACTGAGTGGAGGTCCCAGTCTGTACAGGCTCATAATCTGTCATAATCTGTCTCAGCTGCCAGCAGAAAACAATACAAAGAGAATAATGTCCCATTTAGAGAGGATGATGACACTAGAAGAAGTGGACCCTGTCATTCGCAAAATGGTTCTGAGAGACAGAATCCGCCCTTTAGATGTGTACAATGACACATACTGTATTTATTCCTGATACCATTTCTCACGTGACCAAAACAAAATCACAAGTTGCAAACTTGTGATCGAGCTTCTCTTCTATTTCTTCAGGTTAGTATTTCATTAGATATATTGAGATATTTTGCTACAGGGTCCATGCAGACTGTGGTGTAGACACCATATACTGTAAGTTCACAAAAGCACTGTGTGCTGCGCAGTAGCTTTATGCCAGCATCTCAATGGGCTTCCATAGCTACTGTTCACAATTTGCTATGCAAGCTGATTCAGTAGCCAGTAAGCTGTGGTCACTGATGCGAATAGTAACCATTTGCACATTACTATAAATTTACTAGCTACGGGATTGTGCAAGTTGGTCTGGTTCAACCAAAATTAGTACACTATTGGCTGCAAACTATCCAGAACTTCCTCAGGTTTCAGTAGGGGTTTAGAAATAAACCCCTACTGAATTTATGACCCAGGTGACTTCAAGTGCAGACTCCAGAAGCAGTCTTTCAGAAACTCTGCTCAGCCACGAGTAGGCTCTCATGGCTTGTTGGGTTCTAAAACTGGATGCTAAAGCTTAATTTTGGGCTTGCAAATTTTATGAACAAAATCAAATGGCTGGTGTATTTCCTTGATGTATACAAATGTTTCAAGAGGAGGGTCTAATGAATTAAAGGTTTCTTCTTCTTCTTCTTTTCTTTTCTTTTCTTTTCTTTTCTTTTCTTTTCTTTTCTTTTCTTTTCTTTTCTTTCTATCTTGGTGAAGTTTTCCCATCTGGTAGCACAAACAAACCACTTGAAACACATAAAAAGATCTACCATCCAATCTTGCAGTTCACCTAAAAGCTCTCCAGAAATATAGTGAGACGAGGAATTTGACATGCATTCATCAGACCTTCTCAGACGCACAGATGTATGAAGTGTGTTCATGTGTGACATGCCTTATCTTCAGGGTCATCCTCTCAATCTTGTCTCAATCTCAAACCCTTGTCAGTCCACCTGAGCTCAAACTCGCTGAAGACGAGACGCACCAGCTGTTAATCCTCCTGTCTGAGAGCCAGGTTTTGTTACTGCATCGTCAAACATGTCAGCTTTTTTGGCTTCCCACTGAAAAAACACTAAAACCAGTCACCTCCACTCACAGCTGTTACTCCTGTCAGTTGTTTAAAAGTCCTCCGAAGTCACAGTATTTCATCAAATATTTTATACATTGTATGTAAAGTGTCACTTTATTTCTGCAGAATTTTTTCACAGCAAATTCTACACATTCACAAAGGTTTTAGTCACAATATCATGAATTGAACTGTATAGAAGCAGGTTCCATAACTAATCTAACCAGCTCCTGGCCACACAGTAGCCTGATGCTGTACACACGTGTGAGTGGTATAATTGTTGGATCTTTCTTAAGATTTCAAAAAATCCCTTTAAAAGGATGAAATAAATGTTGTGTCAATGAGGTAAATGATTCTGTGCCATGACAACACACCATGTACTTATGAGATCTTTGCCTGATGGAAGAGCTTATGGTGAAATTTTTCTTGTTAGCAGAGTGAATACTTGTGGAGCTTGGTACATGTAATTTAAACAAAAGACGCTAAAAATACACAACCCACCTAAGCTTTACTTTGCGTTGGGCAAGGTGTGGTGTTATGTGGCCGCCACCCAATAATCAGGTCCTACATGCAGGGCAACATACCTGCAGCTCTCTGTCACCAGAGCATAAGCAGCTTCAAGACACTTACGGCGCTAATTTTCTTTAATTTGCTGGCTTTATTTATTCTCTGACCTCAGCCGTTGTTATGATTTTTTTCTATCCATAACAAGTGAATTTATGTTTCATTTGAGAAGTCAGAAGTGACTGATGGTATCTAATTGGATCAGTTTTTTGTTATTATTTGCTGTTTTAGTTTAATTTTTTAAGCTGTGGGGGTGCATAGCTTTAAACAAAATCCAACAACAAATAAAAAAAAAATCACCAATAATTACGCACTGTAGCTTCAATTAATTAATTGCTGTCACGAGTAAAACGTGAAAAATGTTGATCAGGTTTTCCCAAACCTGACATTCTCAAATGTTTTTTTTTTTCGCCACCAACCAAAGCTTTGCATTTAAGTGTCATAGGAGAGAAAAAAAAAATCTATATTCGCACAAAAACTATTTCACCAGAAAAATCTATTATGATTGCTTATTTCAGCATTAGTCAGTCATCTAATCAGTTAATTGTTGCAGCCTGAGAATCTGACATCTCTGATTCCAGGAAAGAGGGACAGTTCATGGAGAGACGTTGGAAGGATGTAAGAGTGGGGGACTTTGTAAAAGTTGTTTGCAATGAGATCATCCCTGCAGACCTCCTGCTCCTGCACACGTCAGACCCCAACGGCGTTTGTCTGATAGAAACTGCAAACCTGGATGGGGAGACCAACCTGAAGCAGAGGAAGGTGGTGCCTGGTCTCTGCATCTCGGTAAGGAATACCTCCTCCTCAGTGTCATTTCTCCTGCCTCGTGTTTACTGACTTACTGAAACTGCTGATCAGATTATGTTATGGTAAATGACAAATGACAAAATATATCCTGATGCTTTACATGCCTTACATGAATGTTTTAAGACCGCATTTGTCTTCCTGGTGTGAAATTATTATGTCATACTTGAAGTTCAGGTTGAGTAACATGTGAAAAGTTTCCATTCATCCTGCAGTGATTTTAAACTTTGCTTAATTCCCCAGGATGCTGAATGTGAACCGGAAAGCTTCAATAGCATTGTGGTGTGTGAGAAACCCAACAACAATCTGAACCATTTCAAATGTTATGTGTGAGTATCAAATACGCAGATCACATTGATTCCTCAAACAACTTCAGAGCAGCAGAGCAGAACTAATTCCAACCCATTCTCTGCACTTTCTGATGCTACCAGAGGCTTCACTGGGGCTGTAATAGACTATAATCAATTTCCTCAGGCACCACAGGTCTTACAGATGCTCTACCCATGCTGTCCAGGTTTGGCCTTAAAGCACAAGAATTGCTAATGGGGTGTATGTATGAGAAGTAATGAATATCTAACAGGATCTGACAATACCAAGGTGGTTTCTCACTTTGTCCCGCTGCAGAGAAAGTCCTGACAAGGAGAAGGTGGGAGCTGGGATTGAGAGTCTGCTACTTCGAGGCTGCACAGTGAGAAACACGGACCATGCTGTTGGCTTTGTGGTGTATGCAGGTATTTACTCTGCTGCACTGCTACTTCACTGTTACAACCTTTTTGGTCTGTTCATAGTCATAATTTTGACTTTACAAATTTCAACAAACTACATCCCTTAAGACATTAGCAACCAAACTTTTATTTTCAGTGATGCACCATGACTTCACAGTAGATGTTCTGAGGATCATGAATGTCTAAAACCACAGTGGACCAAGTTAAAACAATAAGAATAAATCTTAAATCTGTAAAGATCCAAACGTTTAAAAGAAAAATCAATCTCTTATATGGTGTAATAAACCATCACATTTACAGAAACATTACAGAGAACATGACGACCTTGAGCTTTTTTATATATTTTAAACTATATATGTTTTTTTTTTTCCCTTTGATGTTCACTAACCAAATGAAATGTAAATCAGAACCTTTTGACCACATCTTTAGGGCATGAAACCAAGTCCATGCTCAACAACAATGGGCCGAGATACAAGCGCAGCAAACTAGAGCGGAAGCTGAACATAGACGTCGTCTTCTGCCTCATTCTCCTCTTCACCATGTGTCTCATCGGGGCAGTAGGTCAGTGATGAAGTGCATAACTTAACCGTAAAACCAGCAGTCTGACTGGCTCATGATTAATGCTTTTACATTTATGAGTCACGGATGTTTAATTTTCAATTCATCAATTTATTAATAAAAAAAAAAAAAAAAACTGTCACTTTGATCACACACCCAAAGTCATAGCAGGAGAAAAGGGAGGAGACAGGAGAAGGTGTGGGGCTAAAAATAGCTCTCCTCTCTGCATGTCAGTGGGTGTGATTAATCCCTCTGTACTCCTACATGCAGGTCACTTTGTATGGCTGCAGGCGTTGCCCAGCGTGCCACCTTATGTGGTCCCAGACAGCTCAGGTCACCTGGACAGTCCTGGTCTGTCTGGCTTCTACATGTTCTTTACCATGATCATCCTGCTGCAGGTGTGTTTAACAAACAGATCTATAGGGTGTGTGTTTATTAATTTCAAAATATTACTTCTGTCTACTTTTGTCTCCTATGTGGTTTACTTATTTCTCTGCTCTCAGTCATATTCTCTTCCTCATTTTTCTCCTCTCCTCTCCTCACCAGGTCCTGATTCCTATCTCCCTGTACGTGTCCATTGAGCTAGTAAAGGTTGGTCAGATCTTCTTCATCACCAATGACATTGATTTGTACGACGAGGAGACAGACAGTCGCATGCAGTGTAGGGCCCTGAACATCACGGAGGACCTGGGACAGATTCAGTACATCTTCTCTGACAAGACGGGCACCCTCACAGAGAATAAGATGGTGTTTCGGAGATGCTCTATCATGGGTGTAGAGTACCCACACAAAGAGAACGGTAAATCCTCACATTAAGACATTTTACAAAACCAAAATGAGCAGTTAACACACCTTCCACTCCTATGTATTTATGCTCAGCATTCATAATGATGCGAGTGTACAGTAGTAGTACAATCTCAGAAACTACAATGTATATATATATTTATATATATATATATATATATATATATACACATACACACCTTTGTAAGTGATCTTTTAGCCCAGGAGTTTTGTTTCCCCCTTACAACTCTAACCTAAGTCTATACTGGCTTTAATCTGGGTCTTTAAAGGTCCAAATGCAATTCCTGAGATGAGATTGTTGGTGAGATGTGGATCTAGAAGATGGCCCTCTCCCCAGGTTGATGACGCTTAATGCATGCATAAAGGCAAAAAGTTGCATGAATTCTGATATGACCACTCACTCTCATGTTGCATGGCCACATATTGTATATCTGATGGAGGACTACGTATTGTACATATTTCTGTGTCCTCACAGCCTGGAGGACTGCAAACAAAACAAAGGCCCTCACATCAACTCGCAGAGAAGGAGCATGGCATCACTCTCTGCTTAAAACATCGATATTCTACTATATACAGTATTTATATTGGTGATAATTTTTCCCGTGAATCTTGTGAGGCAGAATGTTGCATATTGGAGCTCAAAAGTCAATTGTTAAGGGAAGGACCTCAAATTTGACCATGACCTGACCAAACACATAATCTTAACAGTGAGCATATTGTGTGTGTTTTGGGGATTTCTGCAGCCATACGCCTAAATATCCTTGATGAAGCAGAGTTCGAGGACGAGGTCATCTTCAACCAGCAGCCACAGCGCCCACAGACTGGATGGTCACTGGACGCCAAGCCTCGAGAGAAGCATCATCACCCTGGAATTCGATGCAAGCGCAAGGTTTCAGGAATTGCCCAGGGAGATGTGGCCTTCAGTAGCCCATTGGTAAGATGGTCACTCTGTCAGGAAGAGGAGGAGGAGCTTTGCTGATCCTGATATTAACAGGTAGTCATGCAGGGTTGTTGGACTTAACGATGAGGAAAGTGATCATCAAATCAACTGACAGCTCATGAATCAGTAAGAATGTATCCATCAATATAGAGAGCAATTTTGAACCCATTTTTGTCCAACTTCTTATCAGGCTCAGGGGTCACAGTGGTTCAGAACCATAGATAGTATATTAAAATGGATTTACTCTTCATAGTTTGAAAATTGAAGCCCAGTGAGTATGATTGAAGCAGCAGTTAGCTATCAGGGCAAAAACAAAGTTGCAAAAACAAAGAAGCAAATAAAAAAGAAAACAAAACTAAACGAAAAAGAAGCTCTATTTTAATGGAGGTCTATAGGAAAATGAGTCTACTTGTCCCTTGACTGTTAAAGTCAGTGAACATTTTCCTGACGAGATAATGTCTCAGTGGTTCAGAACTGAGTTTCAGGTCTTCTTCATAGAACATGATGTCAGTTTTTTATTTATGTTCCCATGTGTGGATGCCAGTGTGATTGACAGTTTGTATCATAGTTGCCCATTTGCAGGTGACGCCTGCAAAATTTATGTTTTCAAAAAAAATGTCATCTCTCCAATGAAATTGTGAATCTTGGACTGAAAGACTATACTCATTTCTATACATGATCTATGTTCAGAACCAGCAATTGTTAGAAAACAAACCTGACAAGTTGCTAGACAATGACATAGTTGACAAAAATAACAATAATTAGTGGGAAGGGGTAGACAATGACAGGCTGTAAATCAGCACTGGTTCTACTTCTTTCCTTCTAAACTGGTTTATGCATGTAGAAGCACTAAACTAACAGATGCATTCACTCTGAAATAAAACACATTTTAAAGTTACAGTGTGTAAAATATAGCAACATCTATTGTGAAGTTGCAAGTTACAGTTGAATATCTCTGGCCTCAGAGTGTTTTGGAGAACCTATGTAGCATTCAATCAGCATCCAAACTCAAAAGATGTTTAGGTTGTCCATTATGTACTGTTGCAAAAGCATGGTGGTCCAAAATCTTGGCCCTTGTAGAGATGACAAGCTCCTAATATTAATTTAAAAAAAATTATGGGTTATGAAAAATAATCTGATGATTATACACTTATAGAAATGTATTATATATTCAATGTCTGCCAAATTAAAATAATTTCACCTAAAGTTTACAAATTAGACCTTTAAGCCTAACCCACGTTCTGAGGTGCTACCTTATACATATTTTATGTCTGAATTTACACGTGAATCTCGAGCTGCCACTTGTTTACCCACATTTCACCCTGCTTTGTGTCAAAAGTCCTTGTGGCCCCAGTCCCCACTGCAGATGGTCAAACTGCTAGGTGTCAGTAATGAGCACATCCATTTTGGCTCAAAGTTGCCCCTGTGTCTGTGAGGGGACATATGGTCACGCTGGGCACCATTTGGCACGAACCCTGTTGTCATATAAACTGTAAACGTGCAGTACAGATCAGTCATCGCTGTCTTGGTATGAAGTACAATCACTCTGTGTCTATTTTTGTCCACAAAGGACCAGGCTGGAGAAACAGGCTAAGACAAAAAACACCACAGGGCTTATCTTTAGCTTTTCTCATGCTGTGTCTTTTAGAGAACAGACTGTTTGTATGAATGAAAACGCCCTCCCGTCGCTCCACCTGTCCTACCTGTAATCTTTTCTCCTGTGCACAAACAAAACTAGAGGAAAGGGTTAAGCTATTCAAACTTTTTCTCCCCAGTCCAGTCACATTAAATCAATGAATGCTGAGTGTAAGCAGGAATGAGTTTATCACCACAAGCTTTTAATTAACAAAGTGATTAACTTCTACCCCAAAAGGAAACTGAGGTGATTCCAGACAGGAAGCTGCTTCAGCAGATCAGCAGGCCACAGCTCGGCATTGGCAGCTGCCGGGAAAAAGATGCCTACATGGACTTTTTTTTGGCTCTTGCTATTTGCAACACTGTGGTTGTTTCCATGGCAACAGCTCAGAGACGGAGGGTGAGTACTCTGTTTACTGTGTCTGTGGATGGGATGTACAGATTAGGGGCATACCAATTTTCAGTAACATTGGCAAACTTTGTTAAGCCACATTCTTTAATCCATTAAATGTCTTATTCCTTGTTTCTATATACCTATTAACCCATAAATCTCCATGATGTGATTAATAATACAACAATAAAGGATAGGTATTTGTTATGAACCAGTTTGTTAAATGAATTATCATCAAAATGTGTCCTATTTTTCTCCTCTCCTGTTCAATGGTGTTAATTAATCGCCTGTCATCTATAAAACCCCAGATATAAATGTTCAGATTGGCTACATTTATTAATTTGAACATCAGCTTCTCCTGTGTGTTGTTCTGAGGTCTGGCAGATGTTGGAAATCTGTGGGTTTTTTTTGTCATTTTGGTGATACTAGTTATGGAGAGGTTTGGTGTGTTGTCATCATATGTGAATAGATAAATATGTCCTTTCAAATTCATTAAATTCCTGTTTCAGGTGAGTTGGTTTTTGCCCTCCAGCAGCACAAATAATCCTCTGGATACAATGTCCACTTTGATGAAAAAGACCAGGTCTTTTTGTCGCTTTTTCACGTCCTGCTGTCGCAAACGGAAGCAAAATCGTACCCTCTCTGAGGATTCTGTTGTGGAGGAGGACCAAGTTAATCCTCCAGTAAAAAGGGAGGAAACGGGAGACATCAATGGGCTCCAGACATGTTCACTCCATGCTCCATCCAACTTCAACAAGCCTGCACTAACTTCAGATAATGTGAGGTATGAGGCAGAGAGTCCAGACGAGGCTGCCTTGGTGTACGCAGCCAAGGCATATGGCTTCACTCTGCTGGCCCGCACTCCTGACAGTGTGACTGTGAGGCTCCCATCTGGGAAGGACCTGAAGTTTGAGGTGCTGGACACCTTAGCCTTTGACTCCAACAGGAAGAGAATGTCTGTTTTGGTGCGACACCCAGTCACCAGAGAGTATGTGCTGTACACTAAAGGTGCAGACTATGCCATCATGGAGCTGCTTGGTACACCATACGCAGGTGTGTAAACATGTATGTTCACACAAATTATTTTTTATTACTAAAGATGAAACTTTGTCACTGCATCTACAGTATGTCATGTTATTTCCAGAACAGCTTAGTGTGAGTCAGAAGAATATAGCAGCTGAAACGCAGTATTACCTTGACTGCTATGCCAAAGAGGGGCTGCGTACACTTTGCATTACAAAGAAGGTGCATAATTACATACATTATATTTATGCTCACCAGCATTATGTTCTCACGCAGTAAGAGCTGTGTTTAGTCTTTTCTCTGAATGTATTGCAGGTTGTGAATGACAAAGAGTTTGAGAGCTGGTCAGTGAACAGACGCAAAGCTCTGGCTGCTATAGAAAACAGAGAGAAGCTTGTGATGGACACTGCTGTGCAGCTGGAGACAAGTCTCTCCCTGCTGGGTAACATACAGTCCATCAGCCCAACACAAACCATTCATACAGAACACACACTGTACATTTTGGAGAATGTGACTTTAGACATACAGTATGTCCTCCTGTAGGGGCGACAGGCATCGAGGACCGTCTCCAGGAAAGTGTCCCAGACACCATCTTGGCTCTGAGGGAGGCAGGGATCCAGGTGTGGGTGCTGACTGGTGACAAACCAGAGACAGCTGTCAATATTGGCTATGCCTGCAGGCTCCTAGAGGAGGAAGACCTGGTGATTAACATGAGCTGCAGAAACAAGGTGAGGAGGAGGCTTCTTTGATTCACAGCTGCTTGATGTGAAAGGATACACATCTGATAGAATTCTTACAAACTGAACTTGTTTCAGTAAATCAAACATGGTATACAAAGTGTCATGGTAAACTGAAAAAAAAAAAACAATTGTTTGTCAAAATAGTTGCAATGCTCTCATTTCAATCTAATTATTTCTCTTCAACTACTGTCTGATGTTACACTGCACTACTATAATTAAATCAGTGCATGTATATATTTAGATTTTTGAGATTTTACCAAACTTAAACTTACTTAATATTTTTATTAATTGTGGAATTGTGGAACACTGAACAAGTCAGGCAGGGGTTTAGGGGAGTGCTTGGTTTGTTTTGCATTCTATTAGCGAATCACGCATTTTCAGCATCAGATCACATTTGTGAGAAACTAAAAATGTAATTGTCAACTCCTACTGAACATCCAGGTTTATTTCTAACAGCAAAATCTACTCCTGAAATATGTTATTGACATGTTTTGGTGTTTTCGGCCACTGTTCAACTGTGCGAGGATGTGGTATCACAGGCTGTAGCTGTTATGCCTCTGCTTCGCCTCCTCAGTCATGACATTAAATGTTTTACTCAATGTGCAGTACAGGAATGTCATCTGAGACACGAAAACAAAAACTGCAATACTGAGAAACGCATACACTTATGTGGAGCTGATAGACTTACTCAGCAGTATATGAACATTTTCTAAGTTACACACAACAGCTTTAAAGACAGGTGCTGATTTAACAAATGTTATCTATAAGGACAAATATTGGCTGTGTTGTAGTTGATGAAAATAGTTTGTGTGAGCAGAAGGAAGAAGACTGATTATCATATCAGATCTAACAGGTGTAAAATATTTATATAAAATATCCATTTATATATTTTTTAAACTTTTCTTAACATTACAAATTTAATAAATATGAAGGCAGGGCATGTTTCATTTTTTATATGTTTTGACACGTGGGCATTTTATTAATATTTTATTACTATAACCTTTATTAATGAGAATTGAGATAAAAAATAATTTTCTCAAGGACAATAGCTTTCAATAGCACCTTCAACAGATTTATAGACAAAATAACAGGATAACAGTCATAAGATATTATAATATTCCTAAAATATTCATCCAAAAGAAAAAAAAAATTTAATTGATACATTGATACAAATATAGCCCAGTAGATTTATAGCATACAGCAATAAAAATGGTCAGTGTGATTCATGCAAAACATCAACTGCTAGATTCACATGACTCCAAGTTAGTCAAAGTTAATTTAAAAACATTCAGTGACACCAGCTCTAAGATTCAGCTGTTTTTGTAAATTGTTCCAAGCTGATGGAGCAAGAAACTTTCCCAAGTTCCGTGTAAACCTTTGGGAAGTTTGATGAAAATACGCCCTGTAAGCATGGGTCATAATTTCCATCAATTATAGAGGTAATGTTGGAAACTAAGCATGGCAGTATAAACCCAGGGTTACCTTATAGATAAAAATAAGCCTGGATCTATGGACAGATAAATGTGGCAATCCCACCCTGGCATATGAAATGCAGTGATGAAATCTTAATAAACCATTGTTGTTTTTGCTATTAATGGACATTCAGGTTAAGTCATATGTTTTCCAAACATTTAGGTAAAGAGGGTTTAACTCGGAACTCCTCTCCTCCCAGTTTAGTGGCTACATCTTTTTAACTAAAGGTCATATGATGTCACCTGTGAGCCTGTGCTTTTCTGAAGTCATTAAAGGCGTAGTAGCACATGAGCCACTCATAACAACCTGGCCATGTCTAACAATCTCCACAATCAAAAAGGCCAAAATTAGCTGTCAGTTCTAACAGATATATGGGGAGATTTCTGGAACAGAGGAGCGGCTGTGCTTCTCTCAGACGGAAACCGTCACATGATGAATGGAGTGGGCTTCCCTAAACACAACACCTCATGCTTTTATATCTAATTACCAAGTCTAATATTGAACCCTCAGAGGAAATACAGTCTTCTCTTGTGATCCAGAGCGGAGGCATATTAGAAATTAACTTTTTTCTTTTTACCACTGTAACTCCAGAACCACTTAAGGGATGCACTGCACTCCCACTATCATCGCTATACCACACCTAATGAAATTTAGCCAGCATTAGATGGATAAGATGAATCAAAACAGGATGTGACCCATTTTAAAATATAATTTAAAATAATCATGTTAGTTTTCCTTTTTGACACAGAGGCAGTCAACAGTGATGAGTCTGTGCTTATAGTCAGACATCTTGAACGTGACTCTGCCGCAGAGTGATGCCTTTTACCAACACATAATCTACATTTGTTAACATATTTACTTTGCCTTTTACTATTCTCTTAACTGTCTGTCTGTGGGCAGCGTAATTCAAAAAAAGTAAAGGACAGTTTTGGATTCGATTTTATTTGTATTCAGGTTATGGGTCAAAGAAGAAATGGTAGGTATATATTAAAATATATATATATGTGTGTGTATATATATATAGTTAGCATTTCCAGGGAGTGGTGCTTTTTAATTTCAAATGGTCGTAGAGACATCCTTTCAGAAAGCACTGCAGACTCACCTTAGGATTTGGGATTTAGAATTTGTATGTGTGTGTACCTGGTATTATTCATTTTGTGGGAACCTAAATCTGTTCACACTGTGGGGACTTGTCTTCCTCATGCGGACAAAAATCAAGTTCCCATAACATATATTACTACAAGTAATACTGAAGTTAGGGTTAGGTTAAGTTAGGGTCGGGGTTAAGGAACTTGTAATTATGGTTAAGGTTAGAGAAATAAATTTAAGTCAGTGCAACATCCTCTGAAGTCATAGAAACCAGTGAACTTCCACTCTTGCAATGAACTTCATAAGATGATTAGACAAATAAGTAGATGTTGTTTTGCAGCTCATTTGTACATCCATCCTGGACTGTACTCTGGAGGAGGTGAGGAGGTACAGCGAAGACCCTCGCAACGTGGATACAACCCCAGACATCTCTCTGGTGATTGACGGACGCACCCTGACCATGGCTCTGTCCCCGGACCTGCAGGACCGCTTCGTGGACTTGGCAAAGCGCTGCCGCTCTGTGCTCTGCTGCAGAGTCACGCCACTACAGAAGAGCAGAGTGGTGAAGGTGGTGCGGGACAAACTCAAGGTCATGACCCTCGCTGTGGGTAAGGACCTCATAGTCATATAATTTGCTTTAATCTGGGACTTTGGTTTGACTCACACAATCAAAAAACACAAACTTTTAAACACAACAAATTGTACATTTTTTTCAAATCAAGGTGAAGAAAATTAATTTGTAAAATTATGTTTAATAGAGTAATTGTGCTGACCTTTAACAGAATTGCTTCCCCTGTCATTGATAATAAATGATTACTTGAATATTACTAAGGGTTCAATTAATAAATGCAATTTTTTGTTGCATATACAGTAGTTGCCCTTTTTTGCCCATTCAGATTTTCATGAGATTTTGTTTTTGCATAAAACATACTAAATACTCAGAGCTGCAGGTACAGTTGATAGTTGATTCAAAACTACTGATTTTGTTCAGTAACATGTTATTATTCTCTCTGTGGCTTCAGGTGATGGTGCAAACGATGTCAACATGATCCAAGCAGCTGATATTGGCGTTGGGATCTCGGGTCAGGAGGGCATGCAGGTGTGAACTGAGGATATTTTGATATTTGTTTTGTCATGCTTCTGTCAGTTTGTGACAAATGATGAATTCTCTGTAGGCAGTCATGGCGAGTGATTTTGCAATATCTCGCTTCAAACACCTGAGAAAACTTCTCCTGGTTCATGGACACTGGTGCTACTCACGTCTAGCCAACATGATCATTTACTTCTTCTATAAGAATGTGGTGAGTCTTGGTGCTGCATTCGAGTGCTGCTCTCTCATCCAACATACCGCCTGGTTTCTCCAACTAATCATGTGCAGCTCCAACTGTCTTTCAGGCCTACGTGAACCTGCTCTTCTGGTATCAGTTCTTCTGCGGCTTCTCTGGCACCACCATGATCGACTACTGGCTGATGATTTTCTTCAACCTGTTCTTCACCTCTGCACCGCCCATCATGTATGGGATCATGGACAAAGATGTTTCTGCTGAGATACTGATGGGTGTTCCTGAACTCTATAGGACTGGACAGGGTCCAGGGGTCAGTAACATTATAGACACTCTAACATAACGGGCACTAACATTACTGTAATTGTATTACTTTGCCCTGTAACAATATGGGATAACAATTTACAAAACAGTAATAATAATAATATTATTATTATTATCAAGGAATGCTCAGAAAGTATTAAATACTGAGACTATCATGCTTGCAGCTCTGCAGTGTAACTGCTAATTTTTGTTTCAATAAAGTGCATTCTTGTACTTATCACTTTCTGACTATATTTACAAAATTAATAAAGTAATTGAACGAGTACTATAAATTAATTTTACGTAATAAGTAATAATATAAGTTACCTTTTAAAGAAGTAATATGTAGTAGGTATAATTTGATACATAAATATTAACTAATTTTTGCTTTTATTGTTTTTTTTTATGTGTATTGTTGTAGGAATACAAGTCTTCAAATTTCTGGATTTCCATTCTAGATGCCTTCTACCAGAGTCTAGTGTGCTTCTTTATTCCTTACTTGGTGAGACAAATGTCTGTCTTGGTGCACGCTACAGTTATTTTACTCGGAGCTTTCTGCCTAAAACATGTGCTTTACTCTCAGGCATACCGGGATTCAGACATTGATGTTTTTACCTTTGGAACTCCTTTGAACACGATTTCTCTATTTATTATCCTGTTGCATCTGTCAATAGAGATCAAAGCCTGGGTGAGTAGTGAGTTAGTGAACATCTGTTTCTAGATATGATTGTGCTAAAACTCTATCCATTAAGTTGTTTGATGCAAGATTGATTTACGCCACATCTATAGACAGTGTAAATTATGATTCACTCACTTTTTTGTGCTGTGCTTGTTAAAGACATCATCATACCCTATTACTGCTTTATACGTTTGTCTTGTAGACGGTAGTTCATTGGGTAATCATGTTGGGCAGTGTGGCAGTGTACTTCATTGTGACACTGGCCTACAGCGCCATCTGCATCACCTGTAACCCTCCATCCAACCCATACTGGATCCTCCAGAGCCAGATGGCCGACCCCATGTTCTACCTTATCTGCATCATCACCACTGTGGTGGCTCTGCTGCCCAGGTACAATCAGTGTTATCCTCCATTTGTCTGGCAATATGTAAACCTAGAAGATGAATAGTAGGTAATGTAATGAAAGTATATCACCATAGTAGCTTTGTTCTTAATTCAGTTCAATTCAAACTATTAAAGGCTCAAAATAGGGTCCAGAGCAGATAAAAGTAAAAAATTTAAAATGTATTAAAAAGCAAATTAGATGTCTTGATGTCTTTGGTTGCTTTATTACTGTACAGCACTTTGGTCAACTATGTTTAAAATCTGCTTTATAAATAAATTGGATTGGATATTATATTTATTATTAAAGTAAATACAGTATGTAAGTAATGGGAGAAGAGTGGAAATAGAAATCTAGAATTCTGAGTTTAAAATGTGCTCTGAACTTGCATAATGCATGTGTCACATTGTAATTAGACCAGCAACATTTGTGAGTTACCTTTTCAACAGCCCAAAAGATCACTTTAGGAAACAGATCCTCACAGTTGAGAAATTGGCACATGGAAAATGACAAAATGAGTCAGCAGTCCATCAGCCTGCGGTGTCAGCAATTTACTGATAGTTGAGGTAATTTAATAAGATAATTAGATAATATGATAACGTTAGTCTTATTATTCATTCAGCTTTGTGTGTTAATATGTAAAGATGATTCAAGGTAGACAAAAACACAACTTGTCCGTTTTTTTTTATTTATCCTTTGTGTTAGCATTGTTTGTGAAAGTTGGCTGCTTTCATTTAAACCATTTAGCTAAAACAATCAAAATGACTGCACAGGTGATCATCTGTGAGGGATCACAAACAGTAGCCCCTTCTGTCTCTCTTTGAATTGATTTAAATGTCCTTATTCAAATGATGTCATCTGACTCACGCAGATCATTAAATGTTCCGACATACCGTGGCTGTGGTTGTTTTGGAGCATAGACATTCAAGGCTGATTTGTAATTGGATAATAGTAATTGTGAAGGTCAGGAATGACTGCACCGCAGCTCCTTTCTTCCTCTCACTTGGTGATGCGACCAAAAGTGCTGAAATTTAAATGGAATGCTCTGATTTACATCAAAGTGCTGCATATTTTTCTATGGCCTACTTCCTCACCACCACACTCTCTCCCCAGGTACTTGTTTCACGTGCTGAGAAACTCTATCACCCCCTCCCCGCTCATTCAAGCCAGGTTTCTGGACAAGCTGAACTCCTCCTCAAGGGACCAATGCATCAAGGAGTGGCGGAGTTTCAGGGGCGGAGGGTATGTCAAACGTTCCAGGCTGTCTACCCCACCCTCTCCCACCCAGGAGACCCCTGTGGACTTTTATCCCCAGTCTCCCAGTGCCTCTGAGTTCATAGAAGATGAATTTGTCCTGAATGTCATCACTGAGGGCTATCAGGGGCTTGGGCACACAAGAAACCAAGATTCACTGGTAACTTGAAGGGCAAAGACAACAAGATTATTATTATTTATTCAGAAAACTGTAAATATTCTGAGCTGGCTCTTAAGTGGATTCATCCCATGCTGTGTAGAGCAATGTCTCCTTTTCTCGGGGTTGGGGGAGGTGGTCTTATGTAAAGGCAGTCGAGGAGAAATTCTCCTCCTCTTGTGGTAAATCATCGATTGAGGTGATGAGTTCATTTTGTAATAAACTGCTTGTCTAAAGCGAGTGGGTTTTCTCCTCCTCTCACTCACCATAACAAGCTGCCACAGTCAACACATGTTCCTGTGACTTTCCTGATGGGAAGTACAGGAGTGACCCAATTACCACCCACTTCTCCAAAAAGTAGCACTTTCCCAGATCAAAATGCTTAGCTGGTTTAATCTATTTCCCTCACCTAGATACCCCTAACAGTCACAATATAACATATTTGTGGTTCACATACTTTTCATTCATTGTGCCTGTATTGCCTCATGTGGGGGATAAAGCGGTAGGTGAATGAATGAAAACATGTTTTTCCTAAGCTGGGTCTGTGACTGTAGATTTACTGTAAAACTGTTTAATTTGCTGTGAAAATGCATTAAAAGAACAACCAAATGTTTTGGTTTGTGTGTATCAGTCTGCATGCCTGTGCGTGAGAGAAAGAAGTGTCGTCTCCTTTAATTTCAGATGCAACATCAAACAAATCGAAAGTTAATTTCAAAGGAATCTGAAGAAAAGGCTTCAGAGCTGCAGCATCTGATGCCCCTTTTTATGCAAGTGGAGTATGCACAAGACAAATCCACTTGTTTAAAGGGCTGAGTTATAATTGGCATTTCCCTACTTCATTATACAGCAGCAGCCCTGCTTACATAACGTCCCACTGCCTGCTACTGGATTGCCGCTGCCCTCTAGTGTTGAAAACAACAAGCTGCAAAAAGGTCAAATGGGACAAAGTCAGAAAAACACGTCTCATGCAATAGATTCAGCATATTTGACAGAGAATTTAGTGCGTAAGTAAAAATAAAGGGCATTTACATTGAAGCACATATCCATAAGACCCAAGTGAGTGTATATCACTGCTGTACATACAGGAAAACCACATAAACACACGTGATAACTAGTTTAAATTAAACTGATATTTTTTAAAATCTTTACAGCTGTTTTGATGTATCGGCAAAGTACTCTGCTTAAAGTAAATGTATACCATGTAGTAAAAGAAATACCATAATATATGAAACTCATACTACACTACAGTAAAGAGATCAAGTTTTAAAACCTTCATATCTCTTACCTTCATATGTTGTGACATCATTTTAAGCATTACATAATTTAACTGACAACCCAGCAATTAAAACACAAAAGAAAAAGCTGAAGGGTGAAATATTAAAATCTCTTATGACAAAAACAGACAAGAGCACAAAAGACTATTGTGTTTCACAGGAATGCGTGTATGACTTCTTCAAACGCAACTGGAAACTCTTGTGCCTTCTGCACATTATTGTTAAAACTCTCTAAAACACTGACTCCAAGTGAGTCTGCACCTCAAACTGAATCTTAAGAAGTAGACAATGCTAAATTAAATAACGAAAAGTAAAATAAGCACAGGATTGACATGCTGTTCAAGATAAGGTGTGATTGTTGTAACACAACCAACCAGCAGATGGCAGTTCTGCATCCTTTTTCACATAAGGAGGAAACGTGGTGCTGAATGTACCAATACGAACCAACCAATACATTTAAATTTCTCTTTAAATAATACATCCAAACTTTTACATCACAATATTGACGCATTTAAACAAAGCTGTGTGCTCATGAGACAGCCAGACAGAAATCCAGAAAATCAAGGTCTGTAAGTGGAAAAACAACCAGACAGCGTTTTGTCTCTGTTGTTTCTTATATCACATTAACTGCAGATAAAAAAATACAGTGACGACCCAGCCTCTTGTAAACCAGCCAACAGCACTGATAACTGAGGACCTGTCTGCTGCTTATAGTTAGGCCTACTGTCCAAAAGGAGCACAACATAAGCTTTACAACTGTTTCACAATAAAATGTATAACCGTGAACACACAACTGTCATAATAGCTGAACAGTAAGTCCATCAGAGTCACGTATTTCTTTAACATTTCTTTAGCCATTGTGGCTTCATCCCTACCAGGTGGGCATCATATCAGGGAACCACATGCGACCCAAGTGCTTGGACACTTCACTGTGGATCTGCTCCATGTTGTAGCTGCTGTCTGGGATCAGCACCTCCTCCATGATTGACAGCTGAGTCAGCCTGCCACCACACATCTTCACAAACTCCACAAAGCCGCTGCAGGTCACCTCACACTCGCCTAGCCCGATGGCCGTCAAGCTTTTGCAGCGCTCTGCAATACGGATCAGCTCCTCATCCAGGGGCTCGAGGCCATTAGCACAGACAACCAGCTCCACCAGCCGAGGGCAGTTCAGTCCAATGCGGCCCAGCATCTCTTTGCTAACCGCCCGACCAAAGTAAAGGTGGGTGACGGGTGTCTCCTCACGGAAGAAGGGCTCAAACTCCTCCTCATAGAGGAAAAAGTACATGACGATGTTCACCTTGGGTGAGTGTCGGACCAAGGCCTCCCAGCCGTTCCTCTTGATGGTGTGAAAGTGCGTCTGGCCAGGGTTTTCACTTACCACATCAATGCGCAGGTGCTCCAAGTGAACGTGCTTTTCAGTGGAGAGGGCGAGAAGGAGCTCATCACTCAGGAGGTGGTAGTTCAATGCCAGCTCCCTTAGACCATGGCACTGGTCTGCCACACACAGGATACCTGTGGACAGAGAGGAAAGGTAACAGGATTTAAATGGGAACAAACACTTTTATTACAAAACAAATGTAGTAATTGTATGGCAATACATTTGTAATAGGGAAGCACTATTATGGTAGTCCCATTTTATTTCTATGGATTAGGGTTAGGTAACCCAGTAATAGCTTGGTAATAACAGTGGCATATGTGTGTGGGACATAAGGGAGGATGAATTTCAACTTTATTAATATTGTGATTAATGACTTTGATACACAAACACATGTGATGGCATTGCAATGGTTTGCAATGCCTTAACTATTCCCTGGATATTACTTTGAAAACAAGACAGAATGATGAATGGATGGATGGATGGATGGATGGATGGATGGATGGATGGATGGATGGATGGATGGAAAATGTTTAATGATGTCTTTTGTGCTAATAGATGGTCATGAGTTAGGTACCAGTGCTCCCCACAACCCTCATGTGGAGGATAAAACGGTAGAAAATGAGTGAGTGAGCAAGAGTAATTACAGCAACAATGGGCATTCTGGTGGCCTACAAATTTAAGACACGGGCCATAATGTCCTTGCTCAAGCTGTGCCCAGGACACTTGTTATGTATTGTTGCAGGTCTCTCTCTCTCTCTCTCCTCATTTACTGTACATTCAGCAAGCAAAATTACAAAATCCTTTAACAAGAAGGCATAACAACCTGCGGGTGAGACATGGGGACAGCTGCTCATCTTCAGCAACTTAAGTGTGTCACTGTTGTTGGCAACCAACACCTTTAAGGACGGGTCGTCCACTGGAGTGTCATCAATCTTGATAGAGGAGAGGGATTTGGAGTTGACAAACACCACTGTCAGAGCAGACACAAAGTGAGCCTGGGGAGGAACAAACGACAATAATTAACCAGATATTCTCTGATTACTGTGTTTTTACAGAGTTTTTTTTTTGTTTGTTTGTTTTTTTGTAAAAATACAAAAATGTGGTGCTTTTTTTTCTTTTTTAAACAAAATGTATAAAATCTTACTACATTAACCTACTATCAACAACAGGAAGAACGAGTATCTGACACACCCAGTGTGACTGAACTATCTCTTTATCTGTGACAAGTAGGGCAGCAGTAACAGTATTCACAGGCGCACATGAAACAGAAGCTGCCTCTTACCTGAGACACATCCATGAAGCTTGGCCGTGCTGTGGAAATCAACCCCAGGGTTTTAATGGTACAGTTCACCAGCTGGGAGAGAATGTCACAGGCTGCCTCTGCAGATTCTATGCAGCTGTCCACCTGATTTACCAGCAAATTGATTCACCAAAACCACACACACATTACATTAGAAACAGAGAGGTGTAAGAATCATTTCAGTCTGCCAATGTTATGGCAGCTGATGCGTCATGACTAATTCTGCAGCAGATGGTTGTTGACTTTTACCTTAAAGCTAACATACTGCAGGTGCTGGGCATGCTTCTTGATGATCTGCTGAATGAGGTCAGGGTGAGTGGAGCGCAAGTAAGAAGTGGCTGGCTGATTGAGCTCAAACTCAAACCTCCTCCACAGGTCGGGAGTGTGAAAGACGTCATTCCAGCAGCGGCACACAGATGAAGCCCTGGCTCGGTCTATGAGTGACAGATGCTGGAATATCTGCAGGACAATGTGGTGGGGAAGGCTGCCCCAGTCCTCTGCTTGGGACAGAGCGAAGCTGGAGGCCCCCCACTTCTGTCTCTTAGCCCTCTCCTCATGGGAGGAGAAGGTCGGGCACTTTGCATTGAGACCCGTCCGTCCTCGTTTCATTTTGAAGCTCACTGAGGGATCATAGGAAATGAGGTATTTTTCAAAATGTACAGCAACAACAATAGTATATTCACATTAAAATATATGCAGCATATTTGATTCATTTTTGATGATATACAATATTATAAAAGTAGAATGAAATCGTACACTATTTTTAACAAAAATCTTCAGTCCAGTCTCAATATACTGTATTTCTCTCTAAGTACACAACAAATTGGTTACATTGGTGGTTAGAGTTTACCATCAGAGTTCTGTTATATTTTAACGTATTTTAATGCTCAATTCTTCAACTCTGAATTTCAGTTTTTGTGCATCCAGTCACCGTTGTGTAATACAATTACATAAATTCTAATGAGAGTTTTATTAGAGTTGGTAAAAGTGCGCTTCATGGTATCTATATGGGTTATCTCTATGTTGGTGAGATAGTCCTAAGTCTACAACATTGCTGTAGAACATTTCTTTAAATCCACAAAGCATCTTTTAAAAGCTAATTCCAAATACAAGCAGAAATACAGTGAACAGAAATGCTCATAATTTTACCACAACTGATATAATGTGCACTGAAGTGTCTATCAGAGATTAAATACTGATCTGAATTTGGATATAAAAGAATGGAAAACTCACCTCAAAGGCTGTGACAACAAGTGGCCAACAAAAATAATGTGATGCTGAAGCCTTATTACTGAGCTCTGTCCCAGTCTTGTGGTAATGCTCTTTCTCTCAGTCCCATTATATATTGGTGTAGTCTATTAGCATGCAAAAAAATCACCAATCCAAAACCTCTACCTCATCTCCTCCATGCCATCTTCACAGCAATCAGGTTCATAAATGGGGACTGTTATTTTCCATATAATTGCCGTCTTAATCAGATTTTGAGCTCACAGTATTTTTTTTATGTATTCTCTATCTATTCAGTGAGAACTGAACATGGAAAAAAATGCTTCTAAGTTTGCTGCTCCCTGTGACTGGAACACACTGCAAAATGGGCTAAAACTGAAGGAGCTGGTCTCACTGAATACTTTTAAAGGGCGACTGAATGACTTGGAGGCACAAACTTCTGGCTGCAGATGTTTTTAACTAAATTTAACTGATTTTAATGCCAATAAGCCTACATTTGTCTTTTAAGTGTCTTTTGATTTCTTCCATGTGTGATGATTGTGGAGCTGTTTTAATGCTGTTGTTAATGTCTATTGACTTGTAAATTGTGCTGCTCTCTTTCTTGGCCAGGACATTCTTGTAAAAGAGATTCATAATCTCAATGAGCTCTTAACATGGTTAAATACAGGTTTAATAATAATATAAAAACAATAGATATTCAGGGATTGTTCTCTTGTAAATGACAAATATATCACTTTCCCTACATAATTTGCTTTTGTATTATTACCGTATGATAAAAATATATATATATATTTCTGAACAGTCAAAGTTGAACTCAATTTGTACTGGGCGAAACATGCGGCACCAGATAAAAGTTGACAGAAAATTGCAATAAATCTGGACGTCTTATGAAAATACACGCACAAAAGTCCACAACACAGCTCTGCCCTTAGCTCTGCACTTTCCAGCACATTTAACACAGTTTATTACAGTTTCAAATACAACACAAACGCCACAAAAACTATGAACTGTTACTCACATTATGGTGACTTAAAAACACTTGGCTCTTGCTTCTGTGGTCTGCCGGTGCACACCTGGAGACATGGCCGGAGAGGAGGAGTGGAGAAAGGCTGGCTGCGGCTGCTGCAGGACAGTAAAGGCTGCTTCCATAATGAGCTCTCCTCTGGGCTTCAGTGACAGCTTGACGGGCACTGGTACACGTGAGCAGAGGAAAACATGGATCTGCTCCTCCGCATCTCCAAACACCGTCACGCATGAAGGCAAACGAAAACGGAACACACTGAGCCACAACAACAGGACACACACGCACACGCAGCTTAACCTCCCCCTAAAACACTATATTTACTTTTAGTAATATACTCATTCACTCTTACAAAAGTGTTTCTCTTAATTTGTTATTGTCATATCGCGCCCCACGAGTGGAGACCACGAGATCAGTGAGTGCACGCCTGCTGAGAAAGTAGGTCAGTGTGTCACTGTGCGTGTGCGTGGCATAAACACTGGCCTTGTCAGGACCAGTAGCCCTCATGGAGACCAAAACCTGGTCCTAAAAAAGGCAGACTCTCATTTCTGCAGAACTTGTTATTTTGTGTTTAGGTGTAGGTTAGGGTTAGGGTTAGGTATTAACTGGTTATGGTTTGGATTAAGGATAACACTTGTTAATGTTGGGTCCTAAGAAGAATAGCTTATGAGCCAAGAATACATAGTTCTGACACTGAATATCAAACATTTGCAGGTGAAATACCATGTTTAATTAATAGTTTACATGCCGGGTATAGAGGGTCACTCTATTTCAAGGTAGAGTATTTTGAGATGTTATTTATCAAAAGCCAATTAAAGTGCCCAAACTATAACCCAAGTGATGAGAAATCTTATTAGTGCAATATTTGGAATGTCCTAGAGGTTATTATAATTATAATATAAATAATAGTTATAATAAATAACACACACACACAATGAAGAGTATGCTGTGCGCTATAGTGCTCTCTCAGGTCAATAGACACATGCTATAAGTTCCCTCTAGAGTGGTAAAAACAGGAGGAAGTGCCCTACTGGCTGCAACTCATGTGTGGCCTCTAAGGTAAAATATAAATTAAAAAAAAAAAACTGATTGTTTCTAAAGGAGTGCCTTTTAGTGGAGAAAAGAGAAAATTGATGCAGTTCCCTGTAAGATGCTCTTGAAACTTTGTTTTCTATGGGTCAAAAAGGGTGCTCTTATACTGTAGTTCCCTACCGTCCTTAGAGGAAAACGCCCATCTCTAAGATAGAAAGTGATGCTGTGTTGTAAAGAATGTCCCTGTACAGGTATACACAGATGTGAGAAAGGTGCCCTTTTAATTTTCGCCCCTGCCCTTCCAAATGTCTGTGCATGCCACTGCAAATTAGTTTATTTGTTATTCACCACCCTGCCCCCGTTTTGATAGTCAGTAATTGCATTTAGTTTTCTTTAATCCAACAAACATGCCAGTTTACAAAACCTCAGTGGCTTCAGAGGACAGTTTGTCCGCGTACATGATGAAACAGGGACAACTAATGGTCCTTGCAGCAGCAGTATCATAATCATAGAGTCATTAATGTTAATTATTTCTCTATAAATAGAAGATATTTAATACATAATAATCTTTTGGCAGTGTAAGATGTCACGGGCTGTTTTTGACGACACACGTAGTCACTGGATTTGCTTTTATGGAGAAGGCCGTTGAGTTCACAGAGCCTGAGAGACCGAGCTCAGGGCCTTATTCATGCAGCTGTGTTGCCATGGGTCTCTGTGGAACGCGCACGTCGAAGCTCCGCCTCCTTGAGGGGCTACAGTCAGTCACGTCGGCAGTAGAAGGAGAAACAACAACTGCCTTCCTTAAATTAGTTTAGTGATAACAGGGGAAGAGAACCTCTCACTTCAGTATTCGCTGTTGTTTCCCATCGGCAGCTCGATGAAGTCGAGAAGTGTCCGCGCTCTCTACATCGTAGAGAGAAAAGGCTAGCGAACATGCTAGCTTCATTTAGCCACACAAGCTGACAGTCGACTTCAACAGCATTAAGCTAACTTGTGACTTCACCCTAAATCAGGTAAGAGCCTAATTGTGTTATCTTTTCATCCCGAATGTAAAACCATATGCGTTTTCCAAGCGGTCAGTTTAACATTCCCTGTTCTGTTTAATACCATGGCTGACTTAAAAATAAAAGTTGAGCATAATAATTAGCTTAGTCAAGCTAGCTTACTATCTGAGCTCCTCTGAGACAGTGCAACTTACTCACCACAAGTCCTCAAACTTTTGCGTTTTTATTGTAGATTAAATACGATCTTGAGGCTTTCTGTAATATTATCGTCTTTGATTGGGAATTTTGATTGGGGTTTTCTCAAAAGTAAACAACAGGTTTATATAGACTTGTTTTATCGCTGACTTGACCGAAATGATCGTTTTTTTTTTCTAGTCATAGAGCTCCAGTGTCAAAAGTGGTAGTCAAGTTGTCATAATTACTTAAAGGTGGTAATGATAAAAGCATCCAATTTCCCCCGAAGTTGTTTATTCTCTAATAGTTCATCACTGACAGAGAACTATGGATAGGCAGGTAATTCTAGTTTCACTGGAAGTGACTGTATGTTTCAAGCTTTTGTTTTTGTCCATTCAATGGCAAAGAAACATGAAATTATTATCATTTCATTTTGGCTCTACATTTCCTTGTAAATTATATACCGTAATACAAATGCATTTGTTTCATTTATATACTGATTTGCCTATACAAATCAGAAATACCTTGATTTTGTATAGGTGTCATCAGACTCCTTTAAAGAATTGTGACACATTTTTTATCATGATAATTCAAAAACTATACTTTGATGTCCAAAAAAACGAAAAAGTCTTCTATTTTATTTCCGGGAGGCTGTACACTTAGAGGTGTAATGCTGCCCTCGACAGATCGAAGTTCATTACAGTTCAGTGCAGTCCAAAGTTCGTCAACACAGCTCATCATAGTTCCCTTTTCCCATCATAGTCCTTCTCTTAATTTCTGACAGGCCGTACACTGACAGGTCTAACCCTCCAGTTCCAAGTTCTTTATCACATTCCTTCTCATCCTATCATCTTCTCAGTCTCATCCTTCTTCAGCTTTGAACTTCTTCAGTGTTCAAAGCTCTTAAGAGTACTTAATTCTTCAGCATAGTTCAAGGTTCTCCACCCAGCTGCTTTCTCATCTCCTCAGTCATTTTAAAGTTTCCCTTCATTGTCATCATCATTCTTTTTTTCCTCATCCTCATTCCTTAATCCTTCTGAATTCTTCCTTTCTCTCAAAGCGCTCCTCATCTCCTCAGTCCCATCCTCACATTCCTCCTTACCCCTTGTCTCCCTTACATATTAGGTGAAGTCAAAGCCACTGCTATTGTTCACTAATTCTTCACACTGCTACTTTTTCTTTTTTTTCAAAGTCATCAAATAACTCTTGCCTTTAATGACTCTGACCCAAACACAGGTGGATGCACACAGACAGACAGTTAAACTTAAATTAATACAGAGATAGTAATAAAGGTTTTGAGAAATTAAATTCTCTTTCATATAAACAGTGTAATTGTTTTTCCTTTAACCTCTTATGCCTTCATATTAAAGAAAAACAAACAAAAAAACAAAACAGAACAACAAAAAAAAAACACTAAATTGTGAAAAATGACAACCTGTGTTTTTTCCCAAAGCTCAGTGGAGCAAGTAAACTAAAATCTTCATTTTTAAGAATCAGACAAATCAGACAATTCAGAAAACTTGTTAGTAATTGGTTAATCATGTCAGTCCTAAAAAGACAAGTTTTAAAGCCAATAGTCCACCCCAAGATCCTAACATAGTAGTTGCAATGATTGGTATTGATAATGTTTCATTTAATTTTTGGAGAGATAACTATATGTTCTTTCATTATTTACACTACTTTGTGACAGATGAAACAATCATGACACAGGAAGTCAGTCTGCGTTCAGTATCCCTCGGAGTGGAGGGTATGACTTGTAACTCCTGTGTCCAGTCCATAGAGCAGCGCATTGGGTCTCTGTCAGGAGTGATACATATAAAGGTAAATGCATCATTTTCAATGATATAGAAACACCTCTTCCTTTTAGTTCCAATTTTTCCCCATGGTAATTTGCTTTTTTAGAATCTGCTGACTCAGAAACCCTTGCTTCCCACTTCCATTTAAAAACAGGATCTAAAATGACTACCATAGATGTTGTAATGATGAAGTATGTTTTTAACATTACCAGATCGAATAAAATATACATTATATTAAGTAAAGGTTTCTGTTGGTAGAGTAATGCAGTTTGTTTCATTTTAACTGTCACATGAGCTTTATGAAAAGACAGAGCCCAGAGCTAAATTACAATGGCTGTGGCCTGTTGTTTTGTGTGTTGTATGTTTACCCCTCAGGCTGAGGTTAAATGGGAGGATAATGCAATAGTTTGTTCCAAATAGAGCTCTGCCCTTTGCAGGACTGACAGCAAGTCGAAATGCTGTTTCTACCAACAGGAAATGTCATTTGTGTCTTAGATGAGAATTTAGTGCCTGGATCATTTCATGGTAATCAATAAAGACAAGACTTGTAGTAGAGAGTGAATCGATTTTTCTTGTTAGAACAGTTATTGTCTCATTTCTAGCCTTACCCAGTCTCTCATTCTCAGTCATACTGACTTACTACTAAATCCAGACCATAGTTTGTAGCTTACAGCTCAGTCTGGTGATACCTTCAGTGTGTCACATGTTTGCTTCTAGCACAAGGGGGGGAGCTACGACTCACTGTGCTGACAGAATATGCTGTAAGCTTTCAAAAGCCACTGACTTATTTTCCCCTCCCCTCCTTTAAAGTATAAAGTTCGTTTGTCACAATAATGTTCATAGTAAAGCAGTAAATTTCACTGCTTTAAAGAAGTTTATGCAGTCACATTAGGCAACAATTGCAATAAAATCAATAATATTGATTGCTGACACTGAATCCAGCACTTCAGCAAATGCTAATGTTATTACTTGCATACTACTTTCTTCTATTCTGTTAGATGAAAAAAAAAATCTATTTATGCTTTTATTAATCTGTAAAAGAATTGTCACCTTCAGCATCTTCCCTTTTGATAGGTTATTGATTATTACATTTAAAATGGTAAAATTAACTGATTTAGCTTAATCCTTGCTTTGACCGTCTAACCCATAACTTTAATTTATTTTGTAGGTGTCTTTAGAACACAGGAATGCCACCATCATATTTAACCACAATCATCAGAGCCCAGAGTCTCTGGCAGAGGCTGTCGAAGACATGGGCTTTGAATCAAGCCTCTCAGCGTCCACCGCAGCTACACTGGTCTCAACAGATACCCAGCTGATACCCACCTCAGACTTAACACCTGCAGCCCTGGAGGAGGCTTTAAAGAAGCTATCCCAGGTTCAGGGAGTGCTGAATGTCAGCAAGAGCCTGACTGAGATGGGTCTCACTGTCACCTTTGTCCCCTCCCTGATTTCAGCTCCGCAGCTAAGCAAACTGGTGGCCAACCTAATGTCTTCAGATGTCCCTACACCCAGCAGCCCAGTGCACAAAGCCTCAGACATGTCTCCATCTCACATAAGGGAGGGAGGGGTGTTACTCTTGAAGCTGGGCATTAAAGGAATGACATGCCACTCCTGCACCAGCACCATTGAAGGGAAAATAGGAAAACTGAAAGGGATTGAAAAGATCAAAGGTGATGTACTTGACCGGTTAATAAGTTTGTGGTCACATATAACATCTGAGCTACATTGTTGTATCACAGTTGCTGTACAATGTAGAAATGCATGTCTTTCAGGTCATGGTTGTCATGTTATTGTGGTTGTACTGTAAGCACAGTCACCCAGTCTGCAGGTTTATAATGACAGTTAGAACCGTGGGATTTGATTCATGAAATCCTTTAATTGCTGTTGTTATAAGGTGTTTTGTGTTGAGAGATAGGATTACATTTGCTAACTACAGAAATGTCACTTGTGTATTAACTGCAGCATACATTATATTAGCAAATGTAAAAGCAAATGTCACATTTTGCAGATTTTAAGTTATATTTTGTGTGTGTCATTGATTGTAAAAATCTTCATCTTGTCATGTTGAAACACTTATATATATTTTTTTTACTTGTCTCACTAAACTGTGTTATATTTTTAATTTTCTCTTGTCTTGATTACCCACAGTTGTTTTAGAGTCTCAGGAAGCTACAGTCTTGTACCTGCCTAAAGCCATCACTGTCCAGACCATCATCGACCAGATTGCTGTGGCTGGCTTCAAGGCTTTTGTGAAGTGCAAGCCCCCTCCTCTACAGCTGTCTGCCAGTGAAAACGAACATTTTCTTGATTCTCAAAAACCAATTGTTGCTTCATCATCAGAGACTCCAGAGGAGACAGAAATCTTCATAGACTTAACATTGGTAATGCTCAGGGTGAAAGGCATGAATTGCCATTCCTGCGTGGTCAACATCCAAGACAACATCTCGATGCTGCCTGGTGTCTCTTCAGTGGAGGTCTCTCTGGAAAAGGAGAAGGCTTCCATCTGCTATGATCCTCTAAAGATTACAGTGCCTCAGCTACGGCAGGCAATTGAGGCACTGCCTCCCGGAAACTTCAAGACTCAACCGTGGGATTCCACGTGCCCTTTAAGTCCTGTGTCCATATCTCCCATACCTGCCTCATCATCATCATCTCAGTCCGCTGTGGCAGCACAGCCAAAAGCACCTGCTTCACAGCCTTTTTTCACACAGCCTCTGGCATCTGTAGCTAATATCCACATTGAGGGCATGACATGCAACTCCTGTGTTCAGTCTATCGAAGGCATGATCTCTCAAAGGAAGGGTGTGGTATCAGCCCAGGTGTCTCTGGCTGAACACCAGGGAATCTTTGAGTATGATCCCCTCTTGACCACACCAGAGGAACTGAGGGAGGCTATAGAAGATATGGGCTTTGATGCTTTCCTACCTGGTGAGAGGACAGATGATGCGGTTGTTAAGTCAGCCAAATTAACACACGCTGAAATGGATAAAGCAGTTTTATTTGCATGTTTTAAAGCTGTAGATAAACACTTCTTGCTCCCTCCCACCCCTGCACTGCTGTCGTAATCACACAAACGCTCCCTCAGTTAGGTCTGATAGTACTGCTTGAGAGAGCCTGCTTTCAGATGCAGCTTTCAAAAAAGGTTACTTCTACTCTGTTTACAGACAGAGGCAGAATAACATCAACAGTAACAAAAATCATCAACATTTACACACTGCAACTTTAACTTTATAGTTGTCTATATATAGTACAGTATATAGCTTAAATATGTTGCCTCTCTGCAATGTTGAGACATCATAACTAACTGCATATCATGCTTTCCTTTAATTACTGTGATTTGTTTTCCACAGCAACCAATTCTCTGCTGCCTTCACCAGAACCCTGTGTCACAAAATCTACAAGTCTAGTGCCTGTGAAAGATACAGAGATAGACAGTGATCCACACAAAGAAATGCCCCAGGGACACAACAGAGACAAGCACTCTAAATGTTATATTCAGATTGGAGGGATGACCTGTGCTTCCTGTGTGGCAAACATCGAAAGAAACCTCAAGAATGAACCTGGTTTGTAAAGACATAAAAATATTTACATATGTCAGTAAGGTACACGGTATGCTCTTGCTTTAATCGGAGGCTGAATAGAAAACCAATCTTGTCCAGGTATCTACTCTGTTCTGGTGGCATTAATGGCCAGTAAAGCAGAGGTGCGTTACAACCCTGAAGTCATCGACCCTGTGAAGGTAGCTGAGTGTGTGAAAGAGCTGGGCTTCACTGCCTCTGTGATGGAGAACTATGAAGGTTCAGATGGGAACCTAGAACTAGTGGTGAGTTAACATTAGTGTTTTTTTAAGATGATAATTTGAATGAATTAAGACATTTCTGTTCTATTAGATCTGTAAATAAATAAAAAAGAAATCATATTTGAGAATGAGGTTGAATAAATGCAACCTCCTTTTCAGTGGGCGAATCATACCTTCTCCTCTTCTCTTGATATCTTTTTTTAAATATGTTTTTGTTTCCTTCTCTACATGTGCTCCTCTCTGCTTTTCTTTCAGGTCAGGGGAATGACTTGTGCCTCTTGTGTTCACAAAATTGAATCCAGCCTTATGAGAGAAAAGGGGATTATATATGCCTCTGTTGCCTTGGCAACCAACAAAGCACATGTAAAGTATGACTCAGAAATCATAGGCCCGCGCGACATCATTAAGCTGATCGAGGTATTACCCCTCCTGTAAAACTTTACATACATTTTAACTACTAAATTCAAAGAATTTAACTTGATCAGTTCTTGGGTTATTTTTTAGAATCAGGGATTTGAAGCATCTTTGGTAAAGAAAGACCGCACTGCCAGTCACCTAGACCACAGCAAAGAAATAAAACAGTGAGTAACTAATGATGGTAGAGTTAATGTTTTGGTATACTGTTACAGATTATGTATGAATACAGTTTTGTCAGAAGTGTATATATGCTATCCATACACTTGATTTGTCCCACAATAAAGAATATTTATAGCTCATTTACAAAGCAAATGATCTCTGATACAAGTGTTTCCACTCTCTCTAAGGTGGAGGAAATCCTTCCTGGTCAGCTTGATTTTCTGTGTGCCTGTGATGGGCATGATGATCTACATGATTATAATGGACCATCAGATGAACACTTCACACCATCACAATGCTACAGTAGAGGACCGCAATCATTACCACTCCACCATGTTCCTGGAGAGACAGCTGCTTCCAGGCCTCTCCATCATGAACCTCCTTTCCTTCCTCTTCTGCGTCCCTGTACAGGTAAATCCACATATGGGAATTTCAGCAGCATTTTTTAGATTTATTTAGACACACTTCTTTAAGGAGTCTGTTTAAAATACATTATGTGATTCATTAATTATAACCTTTCTTTTTGCCTCTCCCCAGTTTATTGGAGGACGCTACTTCTACATTCAAGCTTACAAAGCAGTCAAACACAGATCTGCCAACATGGATGTACTTATCGTTCTAGCTACATCCATAGCCTTTACCTACTCACTGGTGGTCCTTATAGTGGCCATAGCAGAAAAAGCCAAAGTCAACCCCATCACTTTCTTCGATACACCACCTATGCTCTTTGTTTTTATCTCTTTGGGACGCTGGCTGGAACAGATAGCTAAGGTTTTACTCATTATCATTATTATTATTATTATTATTATTATTATTATTATTTTATATTGCTGTTGATGATGTCTTTAACATTTAACATATCTTTCAAAAGTATTAAAATGATCTTGAAATTAGTAGCCATTTAAGAATTGTTCTGTCTGTCTCTTCCATCTAGAGTAAGACATCTGAGGCTTTGTCCAAGCTTATGTCTCTACAAGCCACCGAGGCCACAGTGGTCACTCTCAGCAGCGACATGACTGTTCTCAGGTACTTGTCCTCTGAATACACTTTGTTCCCTGGCACCTTTCTTGAACTGGTTGTAGAGTTTTTGGTTATTTTTATAACCTGTTTTTTTAGAGTAACATGACTGAGATGTCTCGCACTACAGGACGCATGCTATGAACTTACGAGCCCTAACTCATTAAACCAATCCGGTTTTTGTTTTCTGTGTTTCAGTGAGGAGCAGGTAGATGTTGAGCTTGTGCAGAGGGGTGATGTGGTGAAAGTCGTCCCTGGAGGGAAGTTTCCAGTAGATGGGAGGGTAATCGAGGGACACTCCATGGCTGACGAGTCTCTAATCACAGGTTAATTGCATTGACAGAGAAATCAAGTGTCTCTTAAAATTTGATTAATGTGAACATGGTGGCAATAGTATGGATTCCTGCTCTGACCGTTCTCTGACATTGACTTGTTCTTATTTTTATTTTTTTTTCTCTTTCACTACTTTAAACCTAAAATTTACATGCACTGACATATATGAGATGATAATCTAAACAGAGGAGGTGAAAATAAAAAAAGCACACACATTAGTTCAACAAATATCCAAAATCAAGTTGCTCTGCTATGATCTCTAATTTATCTGCATTTTTATTAATTGATTAAATGTACAATAACTATAACAAACTTTAATGTATCTTATTATCATTATTCAGTCAGAAAATATCTTTTAATTTGTCAGCATTATGTGAAATGTATTTGGTGATTATTTGAGCAGAGGTTTCTTCTGCAGCTTCATGTTTCTGGTGCCTTGTGGTGTTGAGTTTGCTGAACAGCTGTTGCTTTGTGACTCCAGGTGAGGCCATGCCAGTGACGAAAAAGCCTGGGAGTACTGTGATCGCAGGCTCCATTAACCAGAATGGCTCTCTGCTTGTCAGTGCTACACATGTTGGCATGGACACTACACTGTCTCAGATTGTTAAACTAGTGGAGGAGGCTCAGACTTCAAAGGTGAATCACGTCATTTCAGCACTGTGTCTACCTGCTTTGAGGGTAATCTTGGGAAAGTGTGTGATTTCAGACATTTTACATTTTCAGGCTCCCATCCAGCAATATGCAGATAAAATCAGTGGCTACTTTGTACCCTTCATTGTTGGCATATCTGTACTTACACTGCTCGCCTGGATCATCATTGGGTTTTTGGACTTCTCACTAGTAGAGAAATACTTTCCTGTGAGTCTGAATTTTTGACTGTACCATCAGAAAGTGACATTTTCCTCTTCTCTATTCCTTTTATTATTGATTGTAAAATAAATACCACTGCATCTGATTATATTATTTATTTCTGCTTAATTTTCTTCTCGCCATTGATGGTGAAAATGATTGTAATTCATTTGAAACAAGAGCTCACGGTACCCACTTTCTTTCTGCAGGGTTATGATAAAAGCATTTCCAGGTCAGAGGCAGTGATTCGTTTTGCCTTCCAGGCCTCCATAACAGTGTTATGCATTGCCTGCCCCTGTTCCCTTGGCTTGGCAACCCCGACAGCTGTCATGGTGGGCACAGGAGTTGGAGCCCAAAATGGTATTCTGATAAAGGGAGGGGAGCCACTTGAGATGGCACATAAGGTGTGTTAATGATGACATTCTGACACCCCTGACACTATACTGTATGTATATATTGTCAGCCACTGGTGTACCAGACCACCTGTCAATTTAAATACTGAAATGTCTCTGCTTTACAAGCTTACAAAACCGGTCCTAAACATAACTGAATAAATATCTTTAACCCTATAAATTCAGTTTGGTTGTATTTCTTGTTGACTTGTACCATTTCTTCTCACTGGTAAGTGCAGGTACAGTCGGTGGTGTTTGATAAGACTGGAACCATCACATATGGTGCTCCAAAGGTTATCCAAGTCAAGATAGTTGTGGAGGGGAACAAGATGCCTCGTTCTCGGCTGCTAGCTATCGTGGGTACAGCTGAGAACAACAGTGAACACCCTCTGGGAGCAGCTATCACCAAGTACTGCAAACAGGTTGGTCTTAATCTTCACGCTCCATTTTCCAAAAATCTCCCATGACTGTTTCATGCATAATTTACATTTGTAAATCATTGTTATATTAAATGAATGAATTAAATGAATACTGTGTTATACTATACTGTTATACTTCTATATGTGCATATCTTTGTGCAGGAGCTTGGCACAGAGTCTCTCGGCACATGCACAAACTTTCAGGCAGTGCCAGGCTGCGGCATCCGATGTCAGGTCAGCAACACAGAGACCCTGCTGAAACAGGCAGACAGTGACAGCGAGGACAACAACCAACGTAGTAGTATTCTCATCCAAATCAGTGACACCCGGATGACCACCAGCTCACATCCACTCATCATGGACCCACAGCCACTGAGTAAGTTGGGAAAGTTCAGCTCGTCATGATGTGGTTTAAAATGGCAAATGGTTATTTGGTACCCTCCACAAAATTTGACATTTGAAACTCAAATGACTGCATTACAAGGGTTCAAACACTGTCATGTATTAAGCATAAGTAGGGATTTCTTTAAACAAATAATTCAAGCTATGAAGTAATTCATAGCTTAAATTATGAAGCAATCAATAATTAGGACTCGTGGTGACGTTCATCCAACCTTGTTGTTTTTCTGTGTTTAGGCTCGGTCCACACAGCCACTTACATTGTCCTGATTGGCAACAGAGAGTGGATGAGGAGGAACTGCCTGCAGATTAGCCCTGATATAGATGAGGCCATGACGGAGCATGAGCGCAGAGGGCGCACTGCTGTTCTAGTAGCTGTAGATGGTAAGGAATGCAGTCTGTCATTAAATGTGAGGCTAGCATTTTGTAGGTCGACGTCCAGCTCTTAATATTACATTATTCTCAAAATCACATTTCAAGTAAATATTTGTGTGATCTTATTGTTAAATATTTCTGTTCTGCTGTAGACCTGCTGTGTGCGATGATAGCCATTGCTGACACAGTGAAACCAGAGGCTGATCTTGCCGTACACACTCTGACTAACATGGGTCTTGAAGTTGTGTTGATGACCGGAGACAACAGCAAGACAGCGCGGGCCATTGCTGCTCAGGTACAACAAGTGTGTGAACTGTGCAAAGCTGGGGTGATACAGACAAAATCTGTTTGTTTTTGTTGCTGAATATCGACAAGGTTACGTATATTTAGAGTGAAAATCTCCAAATTACACAAATGTTAAAGAATTTTTAATAGTTATGGGTGCAGGACTTTCTGAAAAGAAACTATAACTGTAATTTTGCTATAAAATTACTGTACAATGTACAATTTTATGAATAGGAAAGGATATTGCATCATGACTGTTTTTGTAAACCTTGTGGTCTCTGCTTGTCCTCCAGGTTGGTATCAGGAAAGTCTTTGCTGAGGTGCTTCCCTCCCACAAGGTGGCCAAGGTAGAACAGCTGCAGCAAGAGGGCAAGAGAGTGGCCATGGTGGGTGACGGCATTAACGACTCGCCTGCTCTGGCCATGGCTGATGTGGGCATCGCCATAGGAACTGGGACAGATGTGGCCATAGAAGCTGCAGATGTGGTGTTGATCAGGGTGAGAGTTTAAGTATAAAGGATTTCTATTTAAATGTCGGTCATGAATTGAGGCATTTGGGGGAGTATGAATTATCACAATATCACAGTCAGTCATTATGTGTAATTTTATTTATCTTAACATCACTGTGTAACAAATTGCAGTTTTTTACTTTTACTGACGTGTGCTCTCAGTGCAAGAGCGATGTTTGTGCTAAGGCTTCAAGTTTGTGTGTTTTTAATTTTATATTTTCAAATAATTGTGTGAAATGTTTTACCCTGGCTGCTTAGCCAATATTGCCACTTAGAGTGGTTTGAATACCCATTTTAATACTGGTTTTGAATAAAACCCTTTTTATTTGTCCTGTCTACAGAACGACCTCCTGGATGTGGTGGGTAGTATTGACCTCTCTAAGAAGACTGTCAAGAGGATCCGGATCAACTTTATATTTGCTCTCATCTATAATCTGGTTGGCATTCCCATTGCTGCTGGTGAGTGACTTCATCTCACTGACAGCGACCATTTAAAAAAAGATGATTGTTTAAAGTACTAATATGACGTTGGAACTGTTCGCAGGCGTTTTCCTTCCCATTGGTCTGGTTTTACAACCATGGATGGGCTCTGCTGCGATGGCGCTATCGTCCGTCTCTGTGGTTTTGTCCTCCCTTCTACTCAAATGGTAAAGAACTATTACTTTGTTAAAACCTTTCATTTTGTTTTGTGTGCTGTCATAGATCAGACATCAGCTGAGGAGGCGGTCAGTGTGTCATCCCTCCACAGCACAGATTGTGTTCATGTACGCGCCGAATTGTGGCCACATGCATCCTTTGAATATGTTTACTGTGAGGACGCATTCCGGATGTTAAGTGCTTGGACCTGTACTTAGTAGAATCTGCCCACGATGGTGTCCCGCAGGACAGATGTTAATATCGGTCTATATTTGTCTTTCTCTGTTGTCTAGTTACACTAAGCCCACAGCAGAGAAATTGGAGGCTCGACTGGGTAGCATCAAGCGGCTGGGGAGCCTGACGGACGTCAGCATCCACATTGGTATGGGTGATGTGCGCCGTCCGTCCCCCAAACTCAGCCTGCTGGACCGCATTATCACCTACAGCCGGGCCTCCATCAACTCGCTGCGATCCGATAAGCACTCACTCAACAGTTTGGCTCTCAGTGAGCCTGACAAACACTCTCTGCTGGTGGGGGAGACGCTGGGTGATGAAGAGTTTTGCTGAATACTTAAAGCTCACGTGGGCCAGCTGTGATGACTATTGTTAGCTGAAGAAGATAGTAATTGTGTTTATCAAAGATTAGGCCACACTGACTAATGGCCTGTCCATCTGCTGTAGGTGCCTGAAGGCAGCCCAGTTGAGAGCTTATATATCCGCTGTTTTCTTTCAGCTCAACCAGCAGATCACATGTTCTTGAGAGCATGCTGAGATCATTTCTTTTCTTTCAGCAGCACCAATGTTTTGTTGAGGTCACTGCCATTTGTTGCATTCTTTGCCCAAAGCTTTGACTTTTTGATCCCCGAACACTGTGTGCAGGAGCATTAAGCAGCTTCAGAACCTTGAAGCAGGTGTCCACATCCAGAAACCAGAGTGAGGATCAGCTCTGCAACTGTGGTCATTTGCCCGTGTAATCTTTACCATCTATCCAAAGCCCTTTTAGCAGTGGTGCCTGATTTAAGAGTGGACACCTCAGAGTTATATTTTATTGGATTTTCCTAAAATGGAAAATTATTATAACACTGTTGTATTATTCTATTCCAGAGTATTTATATTACCCTTATTTATCTTTTTCTCATTTATATCCTATGTAAACAATGACATTGAATCAAAATGTTAATGTGCAGTTTCAGTCTCCCAAAATGTGTAATACCTAAACAAGCAAAGACAAAATAACAAAAAAAACCTCAATGTAAGGAGATTTGGAACTTGATGAAGCTTATGTTTGTTCAACACTTCACCTCTGAAATGAGATGTATATGTCAGTCTGACCCAAGTGCCACCTTGGCAAAGTCCAACACATTCCAAAGATAGCTCTGTACGGATGTTACCTTGGATATAATGTGCACAAAATGTGAACTCAAATAAGGTCAAGATCTTTATAGTCGTGTCAACTCTCTTTGGTTAAAGATAAAGCTGTTTGTCAGTGAATGTGAAGTTAATACACGAGTAACTCTTGGATTACTTTATTGGCTTGCTGCAAAGATAGTTGTGTGTTGTGAAAATGCTCAATTGCATTTGTATTGATTTTAATATCAGTGGAGGAAGTGGTGTTACAGTTTTTTTCATTCAATTATACAATCTTTTTCATTCCTTCTTTTTCATATGATTATTATAATTTACATTATTTGTACACAGGAGCAAAATCAGCGGACGAGTCACATCAGTGTCCCACAGCGGGCCCATCAAACAAGTTACTGAGAAACAAACATTGATAAGTTGAGTTGGTTTTATAAACTCAAATTGTAGTTGTGAAATTGAATCAGACACACTATGTCTTGCAGTTGTTGACAGTGACGGCTCAGATTAGATGTTTTTGTTTACGATCAGCTTTATCCAATTAGAAGACGATCACTAATTTCCAGTTATCCCCTGATTTGTGTCAAAACTTTCCTGTTATTTTTTTTTTGTTTGTTTTTGATGAGGAAGAAGAATTTTTCCATGAAGGTTTATGTTCTGCTGCTGTCACAGCTTCTTTGCATCATGATGTCATAGCTGCTGTTTTTGTTCTTTGCTTCGTAACAATCGTCCACAGGACCGTGTTCTTTGTGCAGCTAAATGAAGTGCGTCCAGGCTTGTTTCTTTCATAGTCCTCCTGAACAGTATGTGCCTTGGAATAAAATGCCTTTTTAATGTCACGTTGTTGTTTTCATGTTCAGCCACAAGATGGTGCTGTAGAGTGACATGTTCGTCACCGATAAACATCGGATACATTATTTAAGCATTCTCATTTCATCCAGTGAAGTTAATCGTAACATCACCTGGGTGTTCTGCAAAACAGACGCAGTCCGAATTTTTTTTTTTTTTTTTTTTTACATGTTCATGATTTTTGTTCTCAGCATTCCAATTGTCGTGCTGTGGTGACATATTATTTGGTAGGTTGAAGCTTGTGAGAAGGCAAATTAGTTTTCATTACAAACAAAGGTTTAATTGATATTTAGAAATAACATGTACCAAAGGGGTCACATGGCGGGGTAGTGGCCAGCACTGTTGCCTTGTAGCAAAAGCCTTTCTGCATGGAGTTTGCACGTTCTCCCCACATGTCGTTCCTCCTCCAGTTCATAAACTTGACTGATAACTGAGGTTATTGCCTGTAGGTGTGAATGTGCGAGTGAATGGTTGTTTGTCTCTGTATTTTGGCCCTGCAGTGGACACAGTGTAGCCTAAACCACCTCCAGTTGAATATTCATTAATAGTTTTATCTGCTTTTCTCTCTCACTGATAAACAAGTTCTTGAAAAAGCATTGAAGTCGGGAAACTGAACAGATTTATTAACTTTTTAAAAATGTGCAGCATTTTTAATCTGTTACAATATTGTGCTTTTTTTGGGGGGGGGGGGGGGGGGGGGGGGGGGGGGGGGGGGGGGGGAGACTGAGGTACCACAAAACAGCTGTGTTTGGAAAATGCTACATTCAGTCACCTTGAACACTAGAATAACATTGCTCACTTCAAACCAGCTAGAGATCAGCTTCAACTCCAATGAATCTCTGCGGAAACACATATCACCTAAAATAGACACTCTGACAGCAACATTTATATATGCTTATATTTAAGTCAAATTTACAGTATATTAAACATTTAACACCTTTACGGAAATCACACACCATAATGAGCAAAAGATGCAATGAACTTAAATCAGTGTTCACAAGCATTTGATATTTTCAAAATTAAAAATGTAAACGTTGGCATGAATTGAACTTAATGATCTCGACATACACTGAACCCAAGAGTTACATTTCAAATAATCAAAAGATTTAAATATGTCTTCTGAGATTTGTGGCTTCAGTCCATCTGTTTCACTCAAATCCCTGATTTAAAAATGCCTTTTAAAAGTTATGGTACACTTTGTATAGTCTCTCTGATAAGAACCTGCTCTACGGTTGTCTTTGTGCGGTATACTGTAATACAGCGGCTGTTAATGCAACGCAGCCTTCTGGATGAACGCAATCTAATACACTGGCCGATGTTTACGGCAACTGTCCAAACATACCGATCATATAATTAAAATTGACCATGTACAGTTGAACACCATCGCACTGCACCAGGCAACTAACAGTGTGTGCTGATGTGGCTGCATGTAATAAATACACACACAAAATACAGTGAAAGACAAAACAGGAGTGTGTTGATGATCCAAGGTTTTAGTTGAGAGATTCCACATTCCCTAAATGGACCAGCATGAGACCAAAGAAACTCTGAACTTATGTTCCACGGGATTAAAATGTGACCAGATGATGAAAAATAATTCGTTTCCCTATGTTTCCCAATACTTCATGTCTAACATAAATGTACACCTTACCAACAACCAAAAAATGTAAGATTTTCCCGTCAGATATAATACTCTTAATGCGGTAATGATGGTGCATTCAGAAGGCTGATCCCACATTAATCTGTAAGGCATGAATAAGTTGAGTTGAAATTTAGCATAATCGAATATCATGATTAGAAAATTCTGATTTAACTTCCAGATGACATTAAGCGAATGGTTTTGTAGATTTCCCAAAGACACTTCACCTTTTCATCCCAAAGGCTTCTGTGTTCTGTTTACTGCTGGAGATCATTGGCCATGTAAACAAGAGCTGGTGTTATTAGCTGAAATGATCATGAATAATGTTCATGATCATGATCGTCACTGCTGGACTCTTTTGAATGTACCCTTGATGTGACCACATATACAGTAGCACTTGGTTTTCACAGAATATGAGGAGTTGTTTGTTCATGCGTGTTTGCATCAAGCAGAATAGGTAGTACGGTAAACACTGATTATAAAGACATCAAATAGCACCATGTTGGCCACTGAGGGGCCGCCACCATTAGAGCATCCCATTTTATTGAGTGGATCCCTGGAGAATTGTTGTCAGATGTCAAGAGGCCACGAGTCTTACTGAATGTTACTCATTTGCAGTAAATTACTTGAAATGGCCCAGAGAAGATATTTGGCAAAGGTATGAACTGCAGAGGTCACTGACGAATAAATGTCATGATATGACCAACTGTAATGCTGGTAAATAAAAAAATAAAATCAATAAAATACCTGTCAACCTCAGGTACGAGAGAGAATGTCAAAATCATATGATGGCAACAAATGATAAAGTGATCAACTTAAAACAATGCACCACTTAAAACAATCTCGCAGGCGCCACTGTGTTTCTTTTGTGATATAAATCATACTTTTCATCTCGACCGATCATATAAAATAGCAATTTACAGTAGAATCACACCGACTAAAGCAAACTCTCAAAGACACAGAATGAGAGAGGGAGTCCTCAGATCAGATGTCCATCTAAACGGTGGAAATGAGGAGACACCAAGTGAACTTTGGCACACTGGATGAGGAGCAGGGCGAGTACAGAGGTGAGGAGCCAGCCTGCAGCTGTGTTATGGCAGTGTTTGGTGGAGCATGCTGCACACTCATAGACCTTTGTTGAAGTAGACCCTCTCCACTCCCGGGTGGTTGGCCCGGATTTTCTCCTGCAGCTCAGGCTCCAAGCGGCTGACTGACATGGAGCTTAGCGGGGGGGGGGGCAAACACAAACAGCATGGGTGAACTATGCAACAGAAAACAACCATGCAGATTCCGCACACTCTGCGTTCGCCCTGAAGGGTGAAAGCCATGTCAGGGTTGAGCTTTAAAAGCCTCACTCACCTCTTCTGAGGGAATAATGCACAGCAGATGGGAGTGGCAAACACCAGACTGAAAAAAAGAGACGTCACACTTTGAGATGTAGTGTCCACAACTTCCTGTTCCACTATCATCTATAATGGTGCGAAATACTCCATGCAGGTTGACATGCTTTATATTAGTGCTGAAACAGTGAGACTCTTCATCCATTCATCACATACTGTAGCTTTAACATGTGTCTCAGGTGACCTGATCACCAGCAGATGGCAGATTCAGGTATGAACGCACCACAGACACATTCAAGAGAAATGGTCTGGGGTGCACATGGCCACGTCAGGAAAAATCATACGTACAGAGGAAAGAGGTTGCAAAAACTGCATGCTTATTGTTAACACCGCTGCATTATTGAGCCACGGATTAGACTTCTGAAATCACATCTTATCTGAGGGAGTGATTCCTCTATAGTTTCCTCACCCTAACTTCAGTGACACACAGTAAATATTTGAATTACATCTGTTAAAATGTTTGCGTCTGCGTCTGTGTTGGTGGAATATGACGTTAGACAGACCATCTCTGACTCACCAGAATCCCACCAGGCTGACCTGGATGGGTGCACTCATCCATGGGAACTTCTGAAAAGACCAGGCAGGAGAAAAAAATCAATAGGGGACACAAAAGCAGCAGAGAATTCTTATACTGGAGTCGCCCTATGGTGACACTGGTGTGTGATTACTGTGTGAGGAGCCAAGTGAGACACAGAGACCGTGTGGAACATGAAATGAGATGAAGTTGAGGAGATTATTGCAGCAAATGCATCCTCCTGTCTGATTCAGGAAAAACACCCACCTTGAGAAAGGCCTTCTTCTCCAAATGGTTCATTAAAAACGGAGGGATAGCTGAAAAGACATTTGTGCATTTTCAATTTCATTTTTGCAGACACATTGCAAAGTTGTTGGTTTTAAACTGTTGTTTTTATTTTAATTAAAGGCCTATTATGTAACTGTTGGTGACATCTAATAGTGAGAGTGCAAGTTGTAACAAACTTCCCCGCTCACTTCTCCTTTTCCCAAGATTGTCATGGAACTACGGTGGCCTTCACATGCCAGTAAAGAATGTTGTTCATCTTTTTTCGTGCAGTGAGCTTCTGCTTCAAAATGTGAAGCACACACTCTGGCTGGTCTGGCATAAGACAGCACAGCTTTGCCTTAAGTAAATATAAAGGCAGAGTCGTGGCCCTGACCACTTAATATTACATCATTACGGGTTACTTCTGTATGCTTTTTTGAAAAATTAAGATTCATGAATGCATCATAGATACATTTTTATTGTAAAGTATACATCATGCCATATCAACACTAAAATTGCTTTTATTTAGAAATTTTGGGATATATCATGAAAAAAAAATGGTCACTGCTATACCTCGACAGAAAAATCATGTTGGGCAATATTTTAAGATTATATTGCCCAAAGCTAGACACTCGGTGGCCGCCAGGTCATTTGAGATTCAGACCCCTGTGTAAAGGGCTTATTCTGAGGCTCTGAAAACCAAACAATTTTTATTTTAATGTAACTGTATACTTCTCCAAACACAAATATGGGCATAATATTCACTTTTCCGCCAATAAGAAGGTCAATAAATGTTACATACTGGACCTTTACAAGATGCTATCAGCTTCCAGAGTAGAACCGCAGCATCTAGCTGCTACAAAGAGATTCATACCCATTCCTGGAGACGCCATGAGGATTCTGGAGACCACAACCTGAGAGATAGCCTGCTGTGCCGCTTTTGTTGACTCTCCTAACCTGTTGTCGTTCTCATCCGTGATGGGAATTCCGTGCTTAAGTTCTCTGATGACAACGAGAGCAAAATAAATTTTTATTTTTATTATAAAATGACACCAGTGTGTGTCCTCCTTACCTTTGTCTCATCAGTGGGATGTTGATGCAGTTGGCAGCAGCTACAGCAGCGAATGGCACAAACCGTCCAATCAGAGGTGAAACATGCTTCGGGGGGGGGGGGGGGGGGGAGGAAAAAGGGGCAAAAACAGGAAGGACAAAATGAAAACCGTGCTATTTTGTGTGCTGACAGCACAGTTTTACATTTCAAACTGATACAAGTCTGAGGTTATCTCGGGGCTTATTGCAGCTTTTTCACATGAAGGCACAGAGTCACTATAAAAGCAGGCATGACAGCGTGACCCTGTAAATAATATGGCTTCTCTACGACAAAGAGACTACTTGTGCGTGGCTAACGTCACATCAGCACATCCATGCTGCTGAGGTCAACACATTAAAATGAGACGAGAATGGGGTTAGATGGACCAATACCTTTGTTAGTGCATTTAGTCCTAGAGCGGTGGCAACTGCCCCTGTGGTGGCAGACACATAGGCTGTGCCAAGCTGACTGTGAACAAAAGAGTCAATGGTCCCATTACTCACTCACACACACACACACACACACACACACACCAGAATTATGCCCTCACAAACCTGTAGCTCGAAAGGGTTAACATTATAATATAATTACCTGACTGTGATTGGAGCGTCTCCGCTCCTGTTGGTGTAGTTGACTATTGCGTTGAAAGACTGATTAATCCACTGCCAGAACAAGACAGCTGGAGTCGTCCTACAGAATGTGACAGAGTCAACATTACGCACAGCATGAAGGGGCAGTCGAATATATTATAGGTCATAGTCTGCAATACTGCAAGTCAAGTGAAAGTTTACATTTATGCTAAGATAAACAATAAAACAAAAAAAAGTAATAGATTTAATTACCTGAATTTTTTTTTTTAAATGGTAAAATCCATGTATGTACAGTTGAGAACAAATTTATTAGTCATTGTTTTATTTCCCACGTGCTGTTAAACTGAGCAAATATTTTTTAACGCAGCTTTTTCAAACATCCTAGTTTTATTTCGGATGCTTCCATTATTTGACTTTGCACACAGAAATGAAATGTTTCCACAAAAACCAAAAGCTACCAGAATCAAAATTGTTAGCCCTCTGATGGTAATAGTCAGTTCCTTTTTGCTGGATAACAGCCTGCAGTCGTTTGTTGCAGTTTTCAACAAGTCTCTGACTCGTCTCCTGAGGAATCCCAGGCCATTCTTCTTTGGCAAATCTCTCAAGCTCCTCCAGATTTGACGGCCTTCTGGCATGGACCTTCGTCTTCAGTTCACCCCAAAGATTTTCAATGGGATTTAAGTCAGGACTTTGTGCAGGCCAGTCAATAACGTTCACTTTGGTCTTCTGGAGCTAGTTCTTCACCAGGAGCGATGTATGTTTTGGGTCATTGTCGTGCTGGAAGACAAAGCGACGACCCAGACCCAGTTTTGCTGCTGACTGCTTCAGGTTTTCTTTCAAAATCTTCACATATTCTTCTTTCTTCATGCAAAGAGCTCTAGTTTGGTCTCATCTGACCAAAGGACATGCTTCCAGTGTGCATAATCTGTGTTAAAAATTCTTTGCTCTGATTAACAGCACTTGGAAAATACCTTTAAACAATGACATTTTCATGGAGGGGATAATAATTTTTTCCTCCACTGTAGTAATAGCAGGAATAGTGACAGTAATGGCTGTAGCGCATACAGATGTATAGAGATAACAGTTACATTATAGGCTTTAAAAACAAGTGCTCACTTGTAAAATGTCATCATGCATCCAGTGATCGTCATGTTCATTGGAACCTGTGCTGACATGCGGCCAATCAGAATCATCTTCTCCCCAGTGTCGGGGTGAAAGGCTGAGTCAAAAATGTATTTGGCTCTCCACAGTTCATCCTCTGTCAGCCCCGGAGACACGATGCCTTCCCTGAGAGACAGCAAAGAAGCAAACGTCATCTAACGAATCGCAGATTCCTCCTGGTTAATATTTGTTTAAAATTGTGAAGGACTGACCTGTAGTCAGTGATAATTTTGTGTGCGTGTGCCAGCTGCTCATTGGTGAGGAGGATGTTCCTGGGGTCTGTGACAGTGAAGAAGTGCTTGGCCCGACCTACAAACGTGCTCTGGTCCCACCGGGGCTCCTTGATGTTTATAGATGTGGATAGTTCTGCTGCCATATTTACCTGGAGAAAGGAAACTGTTATAATCATCATATCAAGTTTTGTCAGAAAACAGTGAACAGTATGTATAGATGATGCTTTAAGGTTCATTGATTTCCCAGTAGCCTGGAGTACATACTGCAAGCAGAAAGAGGAATGGAAACATGCCCGATTAAGGCACAACTTCTCACTAGTGGAAATTTACATACTGAGGTGATGATTAATTATCTTTCCACAGTGTGTTTCATAACTGATGTCCGAATTGACTCAATTCATTCCTGGAATTTAGAAGGGTACAGCCTTTCAGTTCTGATTTTAATTTGCAGACACAAGTCAGTGACAGAGGACTGGTGAAAAAAAGCTCCCTTTCTGAACTGCCATGCCTCTAATTCAGCATAATGTTGCTATGGTAATGGCCGACCTGACAAGAGGGTTGTGAAGCGCTAAATTGCAAAGGCTTTTAATGGGCGAACAGCAACCCCCAAACTAACTGTGGCTGGAAAGAAAAGCGGCTCTTGGTGACTGACAGAGTCCTGCGCATGGACCATGGGAACCAGTTCAAGCTTATGCTACATTATAGTTTATTATATTTATTTATGTCAACTGCTATTACATCAGAACTTTCTGATAGTTTACATTATCATAGTAGTAGCTCTTATTATTATAACCTTTATTAAACCAAAAAAAAAGAAGGTTTTATATGAGAGTCCAAGACGCACAGCAGCACAAGCATCCAAGTTACAGGCACACAAACACAAACACAAGCAATATCATAATATTCATTCAACATTCATCCAAAAGAGGAGTAACATACAGAATGATAAAATATGAAAAATATAAACCATGAAATTTTCAGCATTCAACAGCCAGTTTTACGTAGCTCCAAATTAAAAGGGCACCCACTGTGCACCGGTGGGGCAGGTCCCACTAGTATGCTTAAGGTAGACATGTCCAAAGAGAGACCTGGGGACTGAATTTCATGTGGACCTCTATATGGACCTATAATTATGCAAGTTCAAGTTGCATTTGGTAGCAATGTTTGTCCCCTTTTATCTTTGAAGATATGCAAGAAAGCCTTGGTATGCTATTGATTATTAATGAACTGCTGATTTTCTAAGGTCTAATATGTCACTGACAACAAAATTGTAATTCTATTGTAGGACAATTTTGATTGATTGCTAGTTTTATTGATTTAGGAAAATGGTACAGTACAAAATAATGGACGTTTACATGTAAATATGTGAGACTGTAGCCAGGTGGCTAATTTCCATCTCCAGTCCCAATGGCAGGTTGTTGTTGGTGTAGAGAAAGAAGAAAAAATGCACAATAAAAGTAAGAACAATGAGAACAAATACAAGAATTAAGTAAACAACATACAGCAGACCAAAGCACACATCATAAGACAAGAGTTGGGGGACAGGTTATTGCACAGGACTGTAAAGTGTCAGGTGATATATATATATATATATTTGAGTTAAATTAGGGATATTATCAGCATAATATCGGTATTGGCAGATATTGGCTTTAAAATGTATTATCGGATATTGGTAAACACGCACAAAATCTGCTGATATTATTATTTAGCCTATAACAGTAGGCAATAATAGTAGGCATAATTTATAATTCTTTTTCATTAATTTATTTTGCACAATGAAGAAAATTTGTATCTACATCTGCTGCAACAGGAATAGGCAAAACATTTCATTACAGAAGAGACTAAATTACCTCTCCTGTTAGGCCCAGGGAAAAACATATATATCACTATCAGTTATTGGCCCAAGCAGTCCTGATATATCGGCATAATCAGCAAAAAATCAAATATAGTGCATCTCTAAGTAAAATTCTTTTCGTGGAGGTGGAGCTTGACCATGAAAAATTTAGTATAGAACCAGTATATGTGACAGTGTTGTTTGACTTTAGTCATTCATGTCTCTCTGGAAGTGATGATACATTTGTTAGTCTAGTACTTTCAAAGCTTGTTTATAGACTGATTCAATAGGCTTTGTTTTAACAAGCCATTGCCCAATTGTAATGCAATGGGACATTATTCTTGCATCACTTGGCTGACTCAGGAGTTAAGTTGTTCCTAATATATCTAAAGTTGCACAGGTTTTTTTACTCTGTTCACAGTCCTATTCATCTGTTGTTTAAAACAAAGTTGAGTCAAGAATCATTCCTAAATATTTAAATTATTTTATTACTTTTTTTTATTTTTGTGCAATGATGTTGGAATCACTTTCAATATTTACTAAGTACATAGACACAGTCTTAAATACATTGAGGCTTTTGCATGAATATACAAAATTGCACAATCTGCATACATTTGACAAGTTACAGTTGGTGGACAACAACTTGGTAGGTCATTTATAAATAAACTGAACAGCAGGGGTCCCAGTACTGACCCTTGTGGTACACCAAGATTGTTGTCGTGGGATATTGATTTAATGTGCTGTACCCTTACACACTGCAACCTTGAGGAAATGTATAATTTGATCAAGTATTCAGAGATAGGTTGAAATAGGACAATCTGGTGGTCAACAGTATCAGAATCTTTTTGATATAATATGATTTTGTTTTATTTTTTACCTGATGCAAGGAACAGCAGCCCCACATAGTTTTACATGACCTAATCTTGCCTCCATTCAAAACCCTGGCTTGTGATTCAAGAGCTAGGGCACTTAAGTGTGTGCATATAATATGCCTGTCCTTCATTTCCCCCCCAAAATTAAGCTGCATCGGGCTGGTTGATATGGCCAATAACACTTTCACAATAAAACACTTCAAATCAGGTAATAGTATCTCAATAAATGTGAGACAGTTGATGACGGATTTTTGCTCCTGAGTGAAAGTTAAAGAAATATTTCTCACATCTGAGATAAAACATTTAAAGTGATTTTATGTGTTTAAACATTATATCCATGCAGTATAGTGAATCTTTGCTGTATTGAAACAATATATATATATATATATATTGCAATACATATACTACTATGTTGAATTACAGCCCTAAATTGATCTGAATTGATTCCATCTCATTGTCTGGTGTCATGGTTTGGAAAAGTGTCTGTTAAGAGCAGAGATGCTCTGAATCAGGTTGTAAAGATGTGAAGTCGGCTGATAGAAGAGCCTCATTGCTGAAGTCAAGACAGTTGCAAACTCCCTTTAAAATGATTGCTTGTTTTCTCTGTCTAAACACTGAATTTGAGTTTCTTCCCTACAGCCAGATATTTACACTTATGAGATGTAAGACAAAGTGAAATGAAAAATGACCCCATGACAGAAAAGTTATTAGTGTACATTGCTTATTTATGCATCGATACTTATTTAATCCAATAGTTTTGTTATTTATTATATAAATAAAGTCTAGATAAGTTGAGCCTCAATCATTTTGTTTGTACATAATTTTGCAATGTTTTTATTTAGTATTTTATTACATTTGCCATTTTTGTCAGATATGTATTGTCTGTAAAATCAAAGGATGCCTTTGCCTTCAGACTGCAAAACAAGCAAAGTGACTAGACTGCCCTCTTGCATGTGTGCTTTATGCAATCATAAATCCACTACAGAACCTGATGTGAGTGGCCTACAACGAATAGAATAAAAACCCTGCACCACACAAAACATCAGCTTTGTGTGTATGTGGCTGCAGTGTGCTCATTCCACCCAGTGTGTGTGTGTGTGTGGGGGGGGTCACTGTAACCCAGTCTGATCTGGTTTTTAACCATTTGTTTATGTGCCTTCTCCTGTGGGAGTCACTGAGACCATGTCCACGCAAGTGTGAGTTACAGCAGCAGCAGCACCAGGAGCAGATGATGAAATTCTACCTGGGATTGCACCAAAGATGGCTGCTGGATTGACACCATGACAGAAAGTGTCTTGTTTGCCGGCAGATGTGTGAAGCAGAGGGGGCTGCGTGCTGTCTCTTTAAATCGAATTAAACTCCACGGGGTTCTCACAAGATGGGAACTGAACACCCCCTCCCATTCGGTCCTCCCGCTAATCAAATAAAGCAATACATCACTGCATGAGTTGGTTTGAACAGAGTCTGCATCAAACCAGCTGCTGCTTATGATAATAATTAATGAGTGATAATTAGTGATGAAGGTGAGAGCCGGGGAGTGTGACCTTTGGACTTTGGATCTTTGCTGCTTCTGCCCTCAATCTCAGCCAATCAAAGGCGGCCTGCGTGGCTACACATTAACCTGCTGTGTGTGTGTGTGTGTGTGTGTGTGTGTGTGTGTGTGTGTGTGTGTGTGTGTTCTCATCAGCAGCAGCTCATAAACGTCAAAGAAATCACATCGATACTTAACCCTTCCTTTCTAACGCGGGCGCGCGTGTGTGAGACAGACATGGTGGTCGCACTGTAAACATCGTATACAGGGACCAGCGACCAACGATGGACTGTGACTGGATGCGATTTTGTCGCGCAAAAAAAAGCGACAAAATCTGCACCTACAGCACAATTTGAAGATGTTAGAAACGGCTTATGAATGACCCGATGACCTGATGTGCGTCCAGCTGTGCGCCCCAGATTCAACTAGTATCAGCCTGCCACATCCACACATCCAGCAGCAGCAAACAGTGTTCCCTCTCATGCAGAGACACACAAACACATACGTGCACTCTTCTTCCCTTTCAACGCGTGTGTTTTGATTGACTCGTTAAAAGCAAACAAACAAAAAGCACATAGTCGAGTTACTTACTGCGCTGTGGGCTCCGGCGGTGAGCGCAAGAAGCGTCTCTTGAAGGCTGCGTCCAGTTAATTTGGCATGATGCAGCGGCGTCAGCACTTTACACAGAGGAACACACCCTCCAGTGACACACAGGAAACTGGCCGAGGAAGTAAAAGCCCTGACTCAGAGACGAGGCCAGTCAAAGTGGAGGACACACGCCGCGTGAGTGAGTGCAGGAGTCGCCAGAGACAAGCACTGCTGCTGGGAATGCATGTGTTTTTAATTCTCTGTTGAAGAGTCAAATGTGAGACAGAGAAGACAGGATGCATCTGACACTTAGACGAGGCTTTTATTTTGAGCAGCCAGCAGAGGACCACACTTCCGCCAGTGCTCTGATAATGTCGCTGCCTTGATTCACAGGCAGTAAATATTTAATAGGTGGTAAAAACTTTGCAGCATTTACACACACGGCTAAATTTTACAGCTTTACACCAGGGGTCGGCAAGTAAATTTGACCTGGACCCATTTTCTTTTCTAGGCCAGAATATCGGGTCCAAAAACATCATATTTTCATCAGATAAAACCTGCTTTTTTGCTACTAAAACTTTGCCTTCAAGTCTAAACCATTCAATTTTGTATAAAAAATGGCACATTTAAGAGATGCGTCGGTTAAAAAAGGTAAATTGAATTTGCCACCAGCTGTTACTAGTGTATTTAAACTGCTTTTTGTATCAGTTAATTTATTTTTCAGAATAAAAGGCACTAAACTCTACATATGTCCTTTTTGTGAGGATAAGTAAATTTAAAAAAAAAAATTTAAAGTTATGATTTTGAAACCATCTACTAGGCCCATTAATAATGCTGGTGAGCCCACAGGTCACCACTTACTGGCCACTGCTTTACACTTACTTCTATCCAAAGACTTACAAATACCTGGAATAAAATTAAAACAAAAACAAAAGAGCTTCCTGCTCACAATCACACTGATCCTTCTTATTGCCTTAATCACAGTTGATCAGGCTGTTTAATGTCTGATTCCATCTAGTGGCGACTGATGAGACCTGTTAGAGTAAAACAAACTAGCTTAAAGAGAGAAATGTTGAAGCAACTTCAGTCTTTATTTTGTATGGCTGTGGCTGCAAAACATTATTGTTTTTCCCCTTTTCAACTGATGCCATCTGTTACAGTATTGCCTGCATATATATGAATTTGTACATTAACTCTCATAAGAGACAGCAGAGCAGAAGGAGCGATACTTACACTGAAGCAGAGTTTAAAAAAAGAATGTGTAATCTGTCAGTAACGTGATAAAAGTCAAATACAAAAGTGCAAATAGAGCATATTCATTTCTGACACGTATCATCTCACGTCACACAAAAGAAATTTGCCATTGCTGCAGAAGAAAAATTACACTAATTTACTGCAACATTTGATTTGAGGCCATGCCAAGATGCAGCATATATACAGTATATGTATATATGTATATATGTATACATATATACATATGTATACATATATACATATACTGTATATAAACAGTATATAACACACTCTGCTCATCACCATAACATCATAACACAAAGATGACTTTCATTTAGTCATGATTCTCAACAGCAGTTCATTCAGTTTTCCTGACAAACCAGCAGATGTTACAATAATGTTCTTTATAGCAATAAAAACATCATGCACAAAGAGGAAAAAGTTGAAAGGACTGTAGTCTGTAGGTAATGTGAGTTTCCATTTCATTGTGATAATGGCACACATTTTCTTTTTTTTTTTCCTGGTCCATGTTACAGTGAAACCTCTTTGAAGTCTCTGGCCATCCTCATCTTTTCTTTACAGGAAATAATCTGGAGTACGCCGCGTCACATGAGGCTCTCCTCTGCGTGGTGCAGGGTCAAACTGTAGGCTGGAAAAAAGTAGAATTTCTAAAGTCAGGATTTTTTGTAAACAATAATTAAATCAATATGAACTGTCAACCCAAACATTTATACTGAAATAAGAAACATTACTTACAAGGAGTATTTCAATGTGTCATCAAGTTCCATGATTGCTGCCTGGTTTCCACAACGATAACAATAGTTTGGTGCACTGAAGATTGTCACCACGTTGCGATCATGGCACCAATTATAACCCTAGATTAAGAGATTATTTGCATGTTACCTTCTTTACATTTGCCTTGTTAAAGCACAAAGTAACGCCTTAGCTGCTTCAGCAGTGTCCTCAAAGAAAAAATGCATTTTTTAGCACATACCTCCATCACAAGCTGGTGGGCTCTTGAGACCAAAGTTAGGCCATTTGCGTGGTTAAAAGTCTCAGAGATGTCCTGCCCGAAGGTGTAACCAGCCCCCCGAGGTGAGATACCCCAACCACCTCGGTCATCTGGGTCTGACCATAACAAATCACACATAGGGCCCTGAAACGGCAGGGAAACTCAAATGATGTAAACAATTTTCACATATCAAACTGACAAATTAAGATTGATTATTTAGTTATTCAACAAATAAACACCCCAAAGAAATTGATATACTGTGAAAGTCATTGGATGTGTGAGTGAAATGTCAGACTTAATGCCTCTAATGTTTGTATAAAGTATAATATGAATAACCAAGGTTTTAGAATGTTCTCGATTCAGAATGTTTTATGTTTACAATTAGGTGTTGCCATCCTGTCCCAGCATGAGGATAAGCAGGACCTTGGGAGTCTCCGCTCTTCCAGACATAACTTACTGTAAGTTGATGGAGACTGTTTTCTTTTCTTCCCTGATCCCTGAATAAACCAGAACTCTGATATTATACTTGGTCAGTCTTTGTGCATGTGAGCTGTACCAGGAATCTACTCTGTATACAGATCTATGTTGTAACTAATATCTTCAAGTGAGGATAACAAAAGCTCATTGAGGTAATTCTCTCCTTGACTTGCCACTGTAAATAATTAGTTGAATTTGGTGGGTCAACTAAATAAATAATTGACTAATTATTTCATCTTAGATTGTATAAGGGAACCTGCTGAATACACATGCTTAGCAGATTATGATATACTGTATAGTGTGAAAGCATACTTGCTTGCTCCAAATGCCATGACAGCAAAATATAGAATCATAGTGTGAATGTATTGTGAAGGAAATGAACAGAATTTACCTCATGAGGGACTTCCTGCAAGCGATCCAGCGCTCTAATGTGTTCCAGGGTGTCTATCGAAGGGGATAATCCTCCGTGGAGGCAGAAAATCTTAGGAGAAAAGAGGATGACAAGAAACACATGAATGGCACATTCTGTGTCTGCGCTACAGGTGCCATTTGTATATACAACCTCACCTGGTTATCTACGAGTGCAGTGAGAGGCAGGTAGTCAAACAGATCTGTGAAGTACTTCCAAACATTAGCATTTCCATATTTCCTCAAGCATTCGTCATAGAAGCCGTAGACCTGTGTGATCTGTCTGCTTTCGTGGTTCCCTCTGAGAATCGTGATTCTTTCGCGAAACCTTACCTATAAAATAAAATACATGTATAAGCAGAGGGCAACAATAATCATATATTTACCCTCAACAGCAACTTCATAAGGATCTTGTTGATACAAGTATCTCGTCGGCCAGTCACATGGCAGCAACTCACTACATTTATGCATGTATACGCGGTCAGGACAACCAAATGAAGTTGAAACAAAGCATAAGAATGAGTGAAAGGTATTTGAGTGACTTGAACGTGGCACAGTTGTTGTGCTGTTTTAGTTGACTATAATAGCAACTACTGATCTACTGTACTTTGGTTTCTTGTGCACAATCATCTCTGGGAAATACAGAAATGTGTGAAAAAGGAGAACTTTCAGACCAAGGTATACAGAAGAGCATCTGTTTTAGTTATCCAGTGAGTGTATAAGTATATTATAAACGATTATTCACCTTAAGAGAAACCAGGAGTGAAACCGTCTCCACAGAATAGTAGCCTCTGTCAACATAGTCTCCCATGAAGAGGTAGTTGGTGTCTGGAGACTTCCCTCCGATTTTAAACAGCTCCATGAGGTCATGAAACTGACCGTGGACATCTCCGCAGACTGTCACTGGACATCTCACCTCCTGCACATTGGACTCCTTCGTCAGGATCTCCTTGGCCTTAGACGCAGGAGCAAGAAAGCACATGGTGATGCTGGTTAGCAGACAACACAAAAGTGTGGTGATGCAGTGTAGGAGCGGACAGTGTTGTCAGCAACTCATTTGATGGACATTCATCCAGCATACAGTAGAATAAAGCACAGTTTGCAATGATGGTGCCAGTGCACACCAGTGAAGAGGCACCCAGAGTCAGCGTAGCTGGGACTAACATTAGCAGTCACCCCCCTCCATCTTCTTGCAGAGTGGACTCCCACGGCAGTGAGTGGAGCTACTGCATGCAGCTGCTGCAGTCAAATGGTGTTCTCCAGTACGGGGCGACATGCATTACAGTAAGTGACGTCGATACAAGCACCATAACAAGCAACGCTTCTGTGGCTTAAGACTGGTACCTTCATCTGCGCAAAACCTTACCTTTTCACACAGGACTTTGACCTGATTCTCTGAGAGCTGCCTGCACTCGTTCAGCTGTTCAATCCATCCGTCCAGCTCCTTGGTGAATGACTTGTCGTCCATGCCTAGTTTAGCCGCAGAGCCGAGCAGCCTCCACAGTCCCTCTGGGAAAACTCGTATTATTTCGCTACGCCTTGATGACCCGGTTAAGTCCAAGCGAGCTTTTTAGTCATTCGCTATTCGTGTGTGTGCACGCGCGCCCGCGCGTGGATACGTCAGCTGTCCTGCGTCCCTGCAAATGTGGCGAAGGACCAAAGTGATAACGCTCACATGACACGAAAGTCTTCTAAAATGACCGAAAGCACGAAGACGGTAGAGGTAGCGCAGTAGCGCAGGTCCAGCACCGACGACTGAAGCTGCTGAGCAACAAGCCACACATGCGTCATCGTGGTACAGTAATATGCGCTAATCTGTAACATTTAAATGTGAAATATCAGAGGCGGATAGATTCATCGATCGGTCGATTCATCGGGACGATTTTTGCCAATATTTTATCAGATGGAAAAATAAAGACAATCGGACAAACATTTCACTTTCCCTCAAAATCATATCATATCATATCATATCATATCATATCATATCATATCCCAGCCATCTGTTGCATGTCTAAATATCGGCATCAGCCAAAAACAAAAAAATCATTACAGGTCAACCTCCAGTCACAATTATCTGACCAAAGTATTAGTAATTCGTGATAATTGCAAAAATCCTACTTTAAAGCTTTACATAGAATCACTTTAAAACTCACCAAATAACCTTTTGTGTTGGTCAGATTTGTGCTGCATTCCATTTAGATAAGATGAAGGTCAGACATGGGAATGCCATCACCTCAGAGTTAAGTTGAAGTCAGGTCATAATATGATAATGATGCAGTATTTTGTACATACCTAAGGACAGAAATTGAATAGTACTGTTTGGCTAATTTGCTGTGAAACAAATATGACAGCAGTGCAATTATCAGGAAAGTAGCGATGTTGAGTGGCAGCCATCTTGGACTCCCATGTTGGGGTTGGTGAGGTCACTCAGTCACATTACATATTAGTGACCATTCATGATCAGCCTGATAATGAAAAGTCTCACAATAGAATGAAGTCAACATGAATAATTTTTACTGCAAAGCACACGAAATGTATATAGTCCCAGAACTCATGAAAGGAATTCAAATTATTAGAAATGACCTTTAATTAGTGATCAGTTAGGTACACACACGTTTTAATGAGCTGGATGTTGCTTCATTCGAAGATTTACGGCTCTTTTCCACTATACAGTTCTAGCACAATTCAGCTCGGCACAGACTGACTCTACTCGGTTTGGTATGAGACATTTTCATTTTCCATTATTATAGTACCTCCTCAATGTGGGCGGGCTTGTCATAGCACGACTGCACGAAACTGCCGTGACATCGTTTTAATATGTGACACAAACACAAATTAGTCACGGGCAAAACAGTTATTCTCGTTGTAATGAATCATTAGAATCAGTTCATGAAAAAAAATTACTTTAGTACATCCTGCATGACCGGAGTGCAGACTCCATCTGACACAGTCACTGAACTAAAATATGGCTGAACAGGTTGGGGTGCAGGTCACGATTGCCGGCTTTCGGCTGTGCTGTCGTGAAATTCACCAGACTCTTTTGTTAAAAATTGAGATTTTAGAAAATTCTCTCAGATGTTGCGTTCGTGACTCTTCCAGTGATGACACTCAGTGACCAATCAGTGGCTGGCAGTCTGTTGACATCACATTTACCAGGTACTATCCCAAATGGAAAAGAAAAAAAAACAACGAGTAGAATTGAGCTGTGCCGAGCCGAGTCGTGCTAGAACTATATAGTGGAAAAGTGCCATTATAGAAGAAGTATTTTGTAGGATTTATTTATGCTGCCAATATATTTTCGGCTGTGCTGTCGTGAAATTCACCAGACTCTTTTGTTAAAAATTGAGATTTTAGAAAATTCTCTCAGATGTTGCGTTCGTGACTCTTCCAGTGATGACACTCAGTGACCAATCAGTGGCTGGCAGTCTGTTGACATCACATTTACCAGGTACTATCCCAAATGGAAAAGAAAAAAAAAACAACGAGTAGAATTGAGCTGTGCCAAGCCGAGTCGTGCTAGAACTATATAGTGGAAAAGTGCCATTATAGAAGAAGTATTTTGTAGGATTTATTTATGCTGCCAATATATGTGTGTGTGTGTGTATATATATATATATATATATATATATGTCTATCACATCTATTATTTAAGAAAAAAGAATAATAAGACATATAGGAAATAGGCCTTAAAGAATTAAAATGCTAATTGAAGCTATGCAAACCATATATATATATGGAAACATATATGTACATTTGGGCAGTATGCCAATTACACTCGCCTAAATGTTACACACTGAACCTTTAAAACGTTTTTTCTGAAGGTTGGCTACTGAAAAACTACATTACCCACAACTCCACGACTCCCCGTGAAAGGCGCACGCGCAGTGGTCTGTTCCACTCTGGACAGCTCTAGGAGAAAATGGCAGCACACATGCTAGGACAGCAGGTAAGGCATTCAATGATTTTGACTGTTTTTATCAAATATTCTTCCATCGGTCGGATTGATGTTGTTATTGTTCATACACGTCTTACGTTTTATACTCCCCTCGATGTCCAGGAGGTTGTGCTGTATCCCTTATAAGTCCGTACTTGTCATTGCACTTGAATGACTGCTAACACGTTAGCCCGTCCGCTAGCAGTCGTCAACGTAAATGGTACAGATCGTGTCTTAAATCGCCTCGCGTTATAGTTTCTCTGTTTTGAGATCGTTTGTTGTTTTCATTTTTAGGTCCGTCAGTTCAGCTCGTCTGTGATCAGACCTGCAGCAAAACTGGTCAAGGTAAAATGACGTCTAACGTCTGGATACTGCACTGAGCATAAGCCGCTTTTACTACAAATTGTATGCTAACAGTTTATTTAATCAGTGTTTATATATATGTCCTTCCAGCCTCCCATCCAGGTGTATGGAGTGGAGGGCCGCTATGCCACCGCTCTGTTCTCAGCTGCCAGTAAGCAGAACAAACTGGACCAAGTGGAGCAGGAGCTGGGAAAAGTGTCTGTAAGTCACACAGACACTTGCGTGAACTGTCATTTAATGCTGCACAATATAATGTATTGTAATAATGGCATCAACATGCAGCATCATTATACAAATTGCAAGGATGGAACTCCAAAAAATTGTGGATTATTCCTCATGCTTTTGTTTGGGATTTTTTTTATGAAGGTAGATAATATATTATGTTTTTTCATGCTTATTTTAGTTCGACATTGCATTGAGTATTTTCTGGGTTTACATACGCTAATTACTGTATGAAACTGTATGTTACAGGGTTCCCATGGGTCATTTGAATTTTTGAAATTTTTGAAATTTTATGGATTTGAAAAAAGAAATTTAAGGCCCTTGAAAGTTTTTGAAAATCTTCCTTAATGCACATGGGTCATTGAAAGTGTGTGCATTTTGTGTTCCTGCATTGCTTGACATACGTAGACTAGGCCTATGCAGAACAAACATGAAGTCATAATTACTAGCAGTGTTGTGGGGACTGACCACTGCCTCTCTTCGCAGCTGACATGCAGAACAGTATGGTGTTTTTTTTGTTTTGTTTTTTGGCTGATGCCTATCTTTACAAATCAGGGCAGCAGATATGAAAAACATGAAATGGGTAGCCAAAAACTATTTTTTCATGTATTTGGCACCATTTATCAAGTTTATGGGAATTGATATTTTTTACACAGACATAAATAAGTAATAATCAGCAGATTAATTGCAGCATAATTGGCTATAGCTGATTAAAAAATGGCAATCATAGTTGCTTCAATACAGGTTTTGTAAATAGCTCTAGGCTTGCAAATAAATATACATTTAATAATCAATGAATCTGTTCATTTCTTAAAATAAATGTTTTATCATCTATAATATGTAGATGATGGTAAAATATGCATTTATGTTTTCTCACTTGTTATGCTTTGTCCACAAACCCAAGATTATGTTTTTACTGTGATAGAGGAGCAAAGAAACCACGACTTATTCACATTTAAGAAGCCAAATTCTGAGAACGTTACCTCATCTTTTGCTGTATGTCTTGTTTTTCAGACTATGATCAAGGACCCCAAGATTTCCAGTATTGTAATGAATCCTCATGTAAAGCGCAACATCAAGCAGAAGACGATCACTGATGCTCTTTCAAAGGCCAAGGTTTCACCCGTCACCATCAATCTCATCAGTGAGTGGTCACTGACTGGATAAGTGGCTCCATAGTTACTATGCTCTGGACTCAGCATAGAATTATCTTTATCATACTAGATTCTGTGTTTACCCTTCCCTTCTTCACTTCCAATTGTGTTGGAGAACCTATGTAGCCTTTGAAAGATATTTAGTTTGTCCATTGTGGGCTATTTTAAAAATAAGGTGAGCCAAAATGGCTTAACACTAAGTATATTTATTTTCAATTTCTGGAACATGGAAACATTTTCACCTAAATGTTGCTCACTAGATATTTTAAAATATAGGATGAAAAAAGCTTAGCAGCAGAAGTATCAAGTGTTTGTAGGCAGTTCCTGCTAACATTAAACATTGTGAATACTAATAAACTAAGAGTTTTAAGATAGCCAAATGCAAATAATTTAATGCTAAGATTGCCATTAATGGTTAGATACAATTGTGCAATTTATTTTCATGCATTACATTTTATTTTCCAGTGTCAATATTCTATTGTTAATATCCAATTGAAATTTTAATTGGTAGGAGAAAGTTGTATAGCTACTGCACTATGTGTAAATGTATTAAGCTAAACAAACAAAAAACATCTAAAGATAGCTGGTTACGCAGACTTCCTGTGACTTCTAGGAAGGAGGCATATCATAAACATGATTTTAAATGAAATGAGAAAAGTATAATTGTATTTTTCTTATACAAATGTTGCAACTAACGATTTTTCTGCCATTTATTTCTGGGTTAATTAATTGCTTGTTTGGTCTGTAAAATGTTGCAAATTTTTATTGGTATTTCACGAACCTGGAAATGATGTTCTCAAATGTCTTGTTTTGTCTACAAACCAAAATTATTCAGTTTTAATAATTTCTTTGTTATATAGAGCAAAGAAACCAGAAAATATTAACTTTTAAGAATCTGAAGAATGAAAGAACTTGCTTTAATTATAGAAAAATCACTTACATTGAATAATTAATTATCAAACTAGTTGACCATTAATTTATTAATTGAATAATTGTTGCAGCCCTATAGATTTTCTAGCTCAAAATGGTTTCTCAACAGTAAAGCTGTAAAATACACTATTTAGATCCTGCAATAGCAATACTCCACAAACTCTGTGGTTCAGTCAGCAGTAGGAGAGCTACTGTATGATGATGATGTTGGTTATGTTGTACATGTAGTTTGGAGCTCCTGACTGTTTTTTAACTAATTTAATGCAATACACATTCACTCTCTGTATTATACTTAAACTCAAGTTGACAAAACATGACAATGATAAATCTGCCCGTGTATCCCACTTTTTGTATTGCAGATGTGTTGGCTGACAATGGTCGTCTGACTCTCACTGGTGACGTCATCACTGCTTTTGGCAAAATGATGAGTGCTCACCGTGGAGAGGTCATCTGCTCAGTCACTACTGCTCAGGTATTAAATAGATGGACAAACTGGACACATTTCCGCATGTTCATTTACTTAAAATAAAATCATCCCATATAAGCAGCCACTATTGTATGTATTGGTAACTGAAATGTTTGCAATTGTATTGCTGTTAACTGTAGATTGTGTGAATGTTGATCCATTTCAGCCTTTGGATGAAGCTAATCTTGCTGAACTGAAAGTAGCTCTTAAGGGATTTCTTCAGAAAGGTGAATCTATCAAGCTGGAAACAAAGGTACGGTGTAAACATGTCAGTTGCAAATTACAAATGACCATTTTTGCACTTAGTGTTACTTTGTCCTATTGTATGGAAATGCAAAACAACCTCTCGTCTCTACTTCAGTCGGATCCTTCAATCCTGGGTGGCATGATCGTCAGCATTGGAGACAAGTATGTGGACATGTCCACCAAAACAAAGATTCAGAAGCTGACCAAGCTCATCAAGGAGACCTAAGTCCTGTGGACTTAATTTTGCCTGAAGATCAGAGACGACAATGGGTGAAATGCTGATTAAAATGTATATTGCTACCTGTTCTAGCACTGCAGTTGCTCCATAAATCCAGTGTCTGTACTTAAGTTCATATTGATGTTAATAAAATCTAAAAAATCAGAATTTGGTCTTGGTCTGAATTTTTTTTTTTTTTTTCTCTATGTGCCGTCGCTTAATATTAATAGAAAGATAGGTTATAGGCCAAGTGCTGATCTGAATCAGGATTCTGCATTTGAAAATAATAATTTATAACCTTGCAAAATAATGTGCACAACCTGGCAGACATGGGCAGTTTGTATTCTCTGGTTGCTTTCTTTTTCATTCTTTTTTTTTATTTTTAGTCAGAATAGTTCTGAGTGAATGTAATGTTTTGTTTCAGGTCCACTTTACACAATATTGTGAGGGCTGATTCCCTCGTGGGGCCAGATGGTGAAGAAGTGGCATGCATTGTTGCCTCACAGCAACCAGGTCACCAGTTCGACCAAGGACCTTTCTGTGAGGAGTTTTCTGGGTTCTCTCAGTCCTTCCACAGTCCAAAACATGAAGAGGTTAAATGGACACACACAGTTGACGGTTGACCTGTCCACGGTGTACTCCGCCTTTAACCGTGTGTCAGCTGGGATTGGCTCCAGCTCCTCTGGACCCTCATTAAGAGGATAATTAAAGCGATGGACGTTGAGTGAGCGAGCTCCCTGACTAATGTGGGCTTGACAAATAACCTGCGGTCATAAAGGAGATTTGAAAGTGTCAAAAAACGAAAGCGGTTTGACAGAAGTGTGGTTCCCAGGCCTGGTACTCTTGTGCGCATGCGCCGTCAGCGCGTCCTGTTTTATGATTTTTTTTTTTCTAGACGAAAATGGCCGACTCTCCCGTCTGAGGCTGTGTGTGTCAATGATGAAGTGAACGTACAATAGGCCGCAGAAACGGGGCTGCAGCCGCGAGACAACACGCGTGGGTGACGAGAGGGAGTTTGTGCTGCGCCCGATGAAGATGCTGTGGTTGTCAGAGAAGGAAATTGTAAACGGTTTCAAATGAACCCTTCCTCGCCCAGTTTCCAGCAACAAATGAGGTAGGAATCATTTCATGTTATGTCCGTGCATTAGTTTTGCATCTCCAGTGGGACGCATTCATAGTTCCCTTTTTGATTTTCCTCTAATTATAATATAATTTTTGCAAACAGTAGTTGTAGTTTACGTGGCTTTGGCTTGTCTTGTCAGAAAAGGCCCGTTTGCTTTATTTATGTAGTAAAACCGGCACAGAAACTCTATATGTGTAATATGAATGTGCAGTATTCATACTGGTTCCAGCGGATTTATGTGTAATTTTCATTTCGAGCTTCATGCGAGGCTATTGATTTACAGTACAGGGATATTATTTTTGTTTGGAGAAAATAAAGAGATGGCCAGTGACTTCCTTCTTGTATCTCCGAACTTTATGTGAAAAATCTCATACCCACTAATCTGTGTTCTGAAGTGTTCTGAAAGAAAACCCAGCAGCCACCAGTTTGATTTGAAATGAGACTTTATTATGACACACTAAAAGGACTAATGATTCCAAAAGCCATCCAGACGATGAATGTTTACATAGCCTCGAATTCCTCTTTCTAGTCAGCATATGCAGTGTGGGAAGTGGAAAAAAATAAGTGCTGCTACTCCTCTGTCTGCCTCTGTCTGCAGGTATTACTAAATCATTAAATACAAAATTACGACATTTTTCAGTAAATAAAAGTTCAGAGGATGTTATTGATGGTCACAACCTGTATACTTAGTCCATATTGAAATAACTAAAAACTAGACTTCTGTCCATTTTATGTGGTGTCCCCCAGGACACAAATTTGGGAAGAAACTGAGTATGACAACATTTGTGACCATTTTCAAACACGTCCGATAGATATTGATCTTCTTTAACAATGAAATTAAAACAAACACTCTTGCAAAATGGGGGAAGCCTTGGAAATTATTCTTCTAAGCCATAATAGAGAATTAGACAGATAACCTAAACAGAGTGCCCGCATCTTGCGAGAAGTGCCGCAAATGAAATTACCAGTACTCAAAATAGTAAAATTAAGACCTGCTGGAACTGTGTACTGGACCGAACCAGCCCATGTATATGAAGAACAATTTAATTGTTCAACAATTAAACGTTGAACAAACAACATTTAATGTAACATACCTTCCGGTCGTTCAACAACACAATAAAAGAGATGTAGTGTGTCTGTTCCTCCTGTTTCTTTGTTTGCTTTTCAGATCATTTGTCTTAAAAAAAACCTCTAATGAAAGCTGAATAATCCGGGAAATAATCACAAAATGGCTCTTCCCTGTCTAACGTAATCTGTTAAAGATGTTCCTTTGTGTTTGTCAGAAAATGTTCATGTGTACAGCTTTTTAAAATAACATTCACTTCTCTAACCTCCCAACAGAAAATGATGCATCAAGTGACCAGCGGCAGCAGCGACTACTGCATGAGTGGACTGGCAGAGGACTGTCATCCAGCCGGACACTTTGATCTATGTAGCACGTCATCCAGCAAATTCTTCCCCTCTCCAACAAACCCAGGTTTGCAGCTGTCTCTTGCTGGCTTGGGCCCTTTGCAGCAGAGCATGCACAAAACCATTGCATGCCAAGTGCAAGACTCTCAGAAAGACTTCCACATTCAGACCGTTACAGTCGAGGGCGGTGAAGCTGCAGGGCCTGATGGCTCCAAAAAGAAAAAGGGCATAGTGAAGTCAGGACGGAGAGGGAGGCCGTCAGGAACCACAAAGTCCGCTGGTTATCGTACAAGTACTGGACGGCCACTTGGAACAACCAGGGCAGCGGGGTTCAAAACCAGCCCGGGGAGGCCACTTGGTACAACCAAAGCAGCGGGATATAAGGTCAGCCCGGGCAGGCCTCCAGGCAGCATCAAGAATCGCATCAAGAAGCTGGAGTTTGCCAAGAAATTTGACTTTAGTAACTGCGGTGTTCCCAAGAAACTTGATTTCACTGCCTGTGATGGTTCATCTTTTCCATACAGCATGATGGAGAAAAGAGACATCTGTGAGCCCAGTAGCAAAACAGATGAGACCAGAGAATAGTCCAGCAGCTTGTTATGAAAACATTTGATTACATCCAGCAAAAAGGAACGCCAAGGAAACATTTCTCTCAAGTGTTTTAAGACGTTACATTTGTCATTTAGAAATGGCTAATTGACCATGTTTTCACTGTACATTGTTATCATTGCAGTTGTGGCAGAGATGCATGCATAAATCAAATTGTATGTATAGGCAAAAAAAAGTATTCATCAGTTTGTGGTTCAAACCTCACTGTAGTGTGGAATTTTCACTGCCCTCAGCTGTATTATTCCTTGCCCTTTTTGTTGCTTTAACATTTCTATAACAATGTTATTTGGGCATTTTCTACATTTATAGGAAAAAGGTTTAGTTTGGTCTATAAAATCAGCCTTTTCTGTAGTATCATGTTGGTGTGTAATTGTCCATGTGTGTTGTCAAGTTGTACATGAATTTTATTTTGTGATGTCATACCCAGACTTTGAACACTGCTAAACTATTGCATTTTGCTTAGACTGGTACATATTCCACACTTTATATCATTTTGATTGAAGTATTATTAATTTCTGCACACGGCTGTTTTAGTTTTTGTATGTTTTCTTCTCCAAACTCACTTAATAAGCACTTCCAGTTTAACCTGTATGTTATTATGCTGTTCTTTGGGGGGGGGGGATTATTTAACTTTACAGGAAAATGCTTTGTGAACATGTAGTCAATGCTCATGTGCTGTATGTGCAACCAAAATAAAGTAACGAAATTGTCTTTTTCCAAAGCATGTTGTAATTCTCTCTGTAGACACCAGAGGGCTCGTGTCCCAAGGCAACAGCAGTCTCATTTTCTCATAATCATCATCATAATAATAATGCCTTTATTTGCCCACTGTTTAGGTAAGTTACAGCGCACTGGTGTTATAGACGTGTCCTTAAACGGTGTGATATTTTACTTCAACTGGGTCTTTTTCCAACATAATCGCTAAGCAACTGGGGAATCAGGGTTGGGAAAGAACTACTTCAATCTCTTTCCACTGAACCACTCACTGTTAAGTTAATGAAATCAGCAACCCTGTCCGTAAACCTGTCATGAATTTGCACAGAGATAATTCGCTCCTCTGTTGTTAAGTCGGCGTCTAAAAGGTGGATGGTCTTTGTTTGTGCAGGAACTGGCCCGCTGCTGCTCCGACTGTGTTGGAGCGTTTATGGCTATTCATCAATTTCATTTTCACCAAAACCTCATGATTATACTGTGGTAAAAGCACTGGGTGTGTTGGGCCGGAGTGAAACGCGGTCACCGGGCACGTCTGCTGCCTTTCTCTTTCCTTTCCTGCGCGCTTGGCGGCCTGTTTCCTCATGTCACAGCACAGACAGACCGTGAAGACAGAGACAGGCACAGAGACACAACATGGCGCACGGACTTTGGTTTGGCCGCAGAGGCCGTGGGGCTGATGTTTGCGCGCTGCAATGGTTCAGTTTTGTCCACGTCGCTGCGCAGAGACAAACGGGCCTGTCCGTGTCAGTGGGGTTAAACTAAACCGAGAAAAACGGACACGGAGCAGACGTTGGCCACGTTCCTAAAACCAGGTCACACGTTCATTTGTGTTTATCGTGTCATATAGCTGTTAGTACACACGCGACTGTGACAAACTTCACCTGGATGTGCACGCGCGCCTGTGTGTGTGTTGGTGCGCGCGGGGGCTTCAAATGAGCGCGTGCATGAGCAGGGTGAGTGTCACGGCCCTGTGCCGCTGCAGACTGGGGGTTGGGAGCATTGCCGATTGGCTGCTGCTCACCAACACAGTCAGTCTGGGCTTGTTTTAACATTAACCGGGGGCACTTCGACAGCAGGCAAAAACATGTAGTAAATAAGCCGCTGTGGCTGCTGGGAGACCGGTTAAGGCGCACTGACTTTGGCCGCTGTGTCCCGCCGCAGCGTAATGGAGAATTTTCCTTGATATTTGGCGTTTGTAGTGACAGCTTTTCTTCTCCACAGAGGGCCGCCGCTGATGAGGCGATGAAGTGCAGAGAATGAGAGCGGTGCCATGGCCTGCTAGTGCTGGCTGCTGCCACTGGGATTGTGCAGATCCGCTCTCACAAACCGACAAAAACACTCGCTTTGTGACACACAGTCCCACATCCGCTGTTGGTTTCACGATGACCGACTTCCAAATGGTGAGTTTTTGGCGTTTTTTCCCCACGTGTCGAGACTGTTGTGAACTTAGCCCCCCTTTTTTGTGTGTGAGTCAGTAGCCAGCCTCTTCTTCCTCAGTCAGTGTGAGGCTGTAGCTTGTTTGTGTGAGCCACTCACTGGCTGAGTGTCACCACCACAGCCACCTACAGTCACCGTGGGAGTGGGCCATCGCCATGACCCACGGGCACCAGACAAAGCGGCTGTCTTTTTCCATAGTTTGTTACTGAGACGTGTGAACAGTACGGTTGTGTTCTGTGTTTTACTGGACCGGCCTCCAGTGTCGAGGCCGTGCTCTGTTTGTGTGTGTGTGTTTGTGTGTGTGTGTCCCATGCTGATAGCTGTTTCACAAAAACACAATTACCCTGGGTAACAGAAAGAGCCAGGCTTTACCGAGCCTGTTCAGTCCATCCTGGCTTCCATGCCTCGCGTAGACCAAGCCAGGATAAGGAGGTGTGGCCAGGCCAAGTCAGCTTTATGCCATTCAGATGCTAGGCAGTGCTGATTCTGGACAGCCCCAGAGAAAGATTCTGGTTAATGGTCACTGTGTTATGCACCAGAAAGAAAATAAATAAATAAATAAAATAAATACCATTATAGTATTAATGACTTTATTATAATTGAAGGATGAAAATGTAAAGCTTTGAATGATTTGCAACATGTATGTGTTGCTTATTTTAAATATAGGATTAGATCATTGTGTGATCAAACTTTAACAACTAGGGTTCCCACAGTCAACAATCTGATCTGTGTATGGACCACCACCAAAATCTAGTTAATTCTTCTCTGGGGCCTAAACTACATTTCCAGAAAACTTGATCAAAACCTGTCCTTGCCTTTTCCAGTTATACTGCTCACGAACAGGCAAACAGATCGACAAATGTGGCCAAAAAACATAACCTCCTTGCCAGAAGTAATGAATTGCAGCCTTTGTGCGTTGTTTCAAATTTGCGATTCTGATTTGTAAATGAGTAACTAATCACTCTAGTTACCAGTTTTCTAAATCAAAGCATAAGGTAGATTTATTGTTGGAGAAGACGCATGCTGTATGTATATATAGACTGTTAGCCTGTTCAACAGCACACAGAATAAATCTCCATGGCAACTTGCATACCACGTGTTTTGTAAAAAGCAGAGTATATTATTAATCTGGCCTTAATCTGCTACCTAGGTTTTGTGAAACAGTCATTTAATAATTTTCTTCTGGACTGGATGTGATTGCCACTCCATTTTCTTCAGTATTTTTGTTTGTGATAGTCAACATGCCTCATTGTAATGTGTATTATACAAGCCCCAATATCCCCAAAAGTGACGATTGTAATGGAACCTAACTGCCATATTTCCCCTTTCTAACTCGCCTTTCTTTTTTTTTGACAGGATAAAGCCATGACAACATGAATCAGTCATATAGACAGGTTGTTAGGGGCTCAGTGTTTGGTTCAGGCCAGCCAGAGCTGAGGCCCCGCAATGGCCTTGTGAGCACTTCCTATGGAAACCAATGCGGCATTTTGAAGCGTGTATCAGATCCACCGTCAGCTGGGCAGCTGCCATCCTCCAGTCTCAAACAGCCGGCTTCACTGGGATACAATCAGCCAGACCGGACTCACTGTTACAATCCGCTGAGGCGGCTACAGGACCTGAACACTATAGTCAACAGGCCTGATGTAGAGAGGGACATCCATTCAAGGAACCACTTGCACTGTGCCAGTCCAATCAGTGATGATGATGAGTTTGAGGCGCCTTCAGTCCAGCTGCCTCCTTCCCCAGACAATGATGGTATGGAGCCTTTTGAGATGCTGCAGGACGTCAGGAGAAATGGCTTCTCACTGCGGACTCCTGACAGCTTGGAGCGCTGTTCTCCCGTCCCAAGTGGATACCTGCATTTTGGGTCCACGCTTTTTGACAGCAGTAGCATTAAGGAGGAGGAGGAGGAGGAGGGCGAGCAAAGCAGTAGTGAGGACCTGATGCCTTTTCATCACTCTCAAAATTTAAGTCAGGAATGTACTGTTAGTGACAGTAAAACCCCAAATGATTTGGGGGTGGACAGAAGAACATACAAACCTACTGTTTTTAATCTGATGTCCAAAACTATATCGGAACTCAACCCTACACTAAGCCCCAGTGCACTGCCAGAAATTACTATGAGAGATGGATGGAGTTTGGGTGAGGAGTCAGACAGTGATTCTGAACGTGCCTCTCCTGTTAACCCTGGACTTCTTTCTCCAGTTGGAACTAGCTCTAATGTGAGTCTTGCACATCTGGTTTACTTATTTTATCAAGTTAATTTATTTTATGTATTTCCATGTATAAATGAGTGTCAGTGCATCAAAATGATAATTTGCTGTAGTGGGACATTACCTGTAATGGTGTTATACACTCTAGACATTTTAGAAAGGCATTACAGCTTATATGGGATGCATATAGTTTCTCTAAATTAGCTGTTAAATAATTTTTATTGTCCTGATTTAGTCCAACAGCCCAAAGAAAAAACCACTTCCTACAGTAAAATACTTGGAAGGAGACTTGGTTTGGGCAAAATTCAACAGGAGACCCTGGTGGCCATGCCATGTAACCTGTGATCCAAACCAGGGGACACACACTAAGATGAAAGGTGGGGTTTGCTATATTTCCCATTGTTTCACATTTACATAGTTGGCACTTGCCAATCAAAGGAATTCCAGTGGTGACCTGTTTTTGCTTTCTTCAGTCCCCAGTCCCCGTCCTTGTCGGATGTATTTCCTAGAGACAATAGGGGAGATTGTAGAATGTGCCTGGGTCCCTGGGAATGCAGTTTTTCCTTTTGAAGGAGGCCATCAGTTTGGAGACTTACCTGTGCTGAGAAGGAGAGGGAAGCAGAAAGAGAAAGACTACAAGTATACAGTAAGTATATGAAATTTATTTAAAAGGTTAACTTAATGTGAACACTATTTTGAGAGATGTTTTTTTTCCTGACAGATACCCAAAAGTTTACTGACTGCATGGAAAGTCAGTGTGGCAGAAGCTGAGTACCTTCTCCCTCATCGTTTAAGGAATAATAAAAGTGTGCTTTCAGTATCCTCCAATGGGGAGGAGCCTGTACCCAGCCCACTACCCACTGAAAAGCCACAGGAGGCCTCCTTTCCCTCTGTGGACCCTGCCCAAACTCCACCATATATGCCCTCCAGTGAAAATGAACACCATCTCCTAAAAAATTCTACCTTTCAGTCCAGTAAGAGCAAAGCTTGCAAAAGAAAAAAGAAATGTTTGTCAGACATATTTGGGCACATAGTTGGTGGATCAACAGAAACATCCACTGTCTTAAACACAGTGGGCCAGTTCTGTACAAAAACTCATGCACTGAAAGAAGAGCCAAAGGACTCCCCTTACGCTGACCTGGATTCAGTTCCAATGCTTCATCGACCTAAACGCACAGCAGTGTCTCTAGTACAGGATGTAGACAGATTGGCTGGAAAAGAACAGAGTTTGACAAAAACTAAAACAAAGTTTACTGAGAAGGCAAACCAGCATACAGATTCTCATGATAGCATGTCAACAACCAAATTGGCGTCTAAAGATAGAAATACAGAACAAGGTTTGAGAAGCTGTAAAGAACTGTCATCTAATTCATCTGAAAAGCACTCTATGACTTTTCCTGCCAGCAGTGGTCTTATAACGAGGGCTATGAAAGCAGAGGAAGAGACAGACCTCAAAGATGCACTGGCTCCAAGGCAAATCTCAACAGATACCTATAATGATAATGAACCTAATCATATACCTTCTAACGCATCCAACCAAACTGAAATGTCTCCTAACAGGGAATACCCCAGCAATGCATCCTCCTCCACTAATCACCACTGCTGTCCAAAAGGGCATGCCAGGAAACCTGATAAGAAACTCATTTGTAATGGCTCATTGAAAAAATCTAGGTGTGCAGACCCAAGTGTATCCATTGTGCAACCTGTTGAGATCAAGACAGAAAACATTGTGGATCTGTCCTCCTCTTCACCCCCTCCATTCCCTTTGTCTCCAATGGATGCTCTCCAGGATGTCAAGGAACTCTTGTTTAAATCTCTTGAGAATGAGGACAGCAGCGACTCTGAGGCCAATGTATTTCGACCTGATGCCAACTATAAATTTAGTACTTTCCTGATGCTGCTGAAAGACAGGCATGATACAAGAGAAAAAGAAGGGAAACCCCTGACTGTCCCACCATCAGCGGTACTGATCAAGGAGGAACCCTTGGTCATCCCCACTGGTAGAGGAGATGGCCTGCTGCAGGGTTCTGGTAGCTCCCCTCCTGGGATCAAAGCTGAAAATGGCCAGTTTGGAAAATCCAAAGCACCCTACAACACAGCAGTGAAAACCAAGAATCGGACTAAAGCAATTATGAAAGCTGACACCTACCACTGTGAAGACTTTCCTGTTCACTCTCAGATGGGGAGCTCAGACAAGCAGCGTAGAAAACAAAAGCTCCCAGCAAAACTGAGATCCAGCCTACCTGTGCTGACTTCTGACCTGGTTGACTTTGCTAATGGCAGGGAGTTTGTTAGCGGTCATGCTGACTTAGCCCAACCTGGATCTGGTCCCCCTTATGCTGCTGATCCCCTGGCTAGCTACCCCGACAAGAATTCAGAATCCCTGGTGGCGCCAAAGAAGCGCTGGCAGGTGGTTGAGGAAGCAGTTGAAAATAAGTATGAGGTTATGAGTAAGGTGTCTATAGATATGAATGGGTCTTACTCCACAGCAGTTTCACCAGATCTACGAGTCCAGAAGCCGCAAGAGAATGACATGTACCTCTCAGAGACAAACAGCACAGCTGGTAAGACACAAATTCCCCACATGTAGTTTGTTTGAGATGGTAAAATGAGAAATAAAGTGACAATTACAGCATGTCATTTGTGTTAATATAGGGAATTCGGAGAACAAACGAGCCCGGAAGCCAACGAAAAGGCTTTTGGAGTCAGCTGAGGAGTATGAACAAATATTTGCCTCAAAAAATAAATCAAAGAAACACAACTTAGGATCTTCCAGAATGGTGAGTTTATGTTGATTTTAGTTTACAGTTAACTGTGCAGCATACAGAGTATACTATGTTTCTTGGAAGGGTTTAGAAAGATTTCGTCTTTTGGCCATTTTATACGCCCTTCAGCCACTTTAATTAGGTTTACACAACACAAGTAGTAGGTATGGTCATCTGCTGTTGTAGCCCATCTGCTTCAAGTTTCAATTAGTTGTATTTTCAGAGTTGATCTTTGACATACTGTACCTTGCAACTAGCTGTTATTTTAGTTACTGCCTTTCTATCATTTCAAATCTGTCCGCCTATTAGTCAAAGAACTGCTGCTCTCTGATGTATTCTTTTTTGGTTCATTCTCTCTAAACTCTATATATTGTTGTGTGGGGAAAAAGTCCAGTAGATCAGCAGTTTCAGCCTGTCTGGTACCATCAGCCATTGTGCATTCAAAGTCACTTTCATGACTCTTCTTTCTCATGCTGATGCTCAGTTTTATGATGTCTACATGCCTAATTTCATTCAAGTGTGCTGCAAAGTGATTGGCTTATTTGATGTTTACAATGTACTGTTTGGTGTAGTGTTGTGCATGGAGAGTATTTGATGTATAACTGTGGTTAATTTGCTCGTCTTTACACAGGAGTCATTAGAGATGGCAGCATTCCATGATCTCAGTTCCTCACCTGAAATTGTTACCTCATCCCCATCCTCTGTGGAGCCCATAGAGGCCTCAGCAGAGCTTGAACAGAGTCCATGTCAGGATGAGCCTCCTCTTCCAACACTTTTAGCATCCCCAGCTACAACACAACCCACTGGTGACAACGAGACAGCTGAAGAAACTGATCTACCTCCTGAGTCTGGTAAGCACATTTGTTTTCATGGAATATCATAGGCTGTGTTATGTTACAGTGTAGTTCAGGTCTCCACAACATGGTTGTTAACTGTAAACCCTTGTCTGGCTTGCATTTCCATTGTAGGGTGTCTAGGTGGATGTTAACTATGTAAATAGCATGACACAATACCAATGCAACTTAGTGTAGCTGGCCAGTTAATTAAATTAATTGGCACAGTAAACACTATAGTGTGCTAACATAAGTTGTTTAAAAAAATAACACACCAATGGCCTTTATCCCCTTCTGTAATGCATGGCCTATTTTAAATGGTGTGTTTATCCCATTGCCTTCCTGTTGTCGCCTAGAAGTGATAATTCTTTGTTGATTCGTCAACAGACGGCATTATGTCTAGTGTCACCTTTAAGGTGCCAGACCACTTTGCCAGGTACCCCATCGAAACTATGTCAAAAAGTAAAATAGTATGGATTAGTCATTTTGTTACCCTTTACAGCATTTGTTTATCCAAATGCATATAACTGTGAACTGTTCAGTACTGAGCCGAACTGTGCAGCTAGGTGGAAAAGGGGCAATATTAAGCCCAGAAACATCTCGGGCCTCTTGTTGTAAGGTTTCAAGAATACTCTTTTTTTGCTTTGGGGAATATTCATAATATATATAATATATATGTATAAATAATTGTTATGTTGGAGATGGTATCTTTAATGCAGTTTTCTATTTTCACCTTTAGATATGGGTTTATTGGTCCAAGAAAGAAAAAGGCCAAGGAAGCTGTCACACAAGGTTCTGGAATGTACAATAGAAGAAGTGTCTGTTCCTCCTATGAAAAAGAAGGTATGTTAGAACTCAGAGCAAGTATATTAGTATTTAAATGCAGACTAACCCTCAAAGTGTATTAATTTTTGCAATTTCTTATTCATTTGTTTTCTAGGAACAAAAGTGTTTCAGTGGAATTACCTCAGAGGTGAAGGTGTTAGTCAAGAGAACTCAGGTTCCTCAACAGCTATTTCTACCTCTACACTACCACATATACCACCAACAATAAGATGTTGTTATACTAATTATACCTTATTTAATCTTCTAAAAAAATCCCTCATTGGACAGATTGAATCTGTAAAGAAAGAGAAGCCTGTCCCCAAGACTTCCTCTCCCCCTGCTGCGGCTCCTGCCTCTCAGCATTCAGAGAACAAAGATGTCTTCAATGGCCTTACTCCATATAGACCTCCCAGCCCCCATGGACACAAGACCCCTAAGCAGGAGACCAAGGTGGAGGAGTGCAGCACTGAGGAGAAACCAAACATGCACACTGGAACACTAGCCCACAAACCTGAGGTGTGCATATTGTGTTTAGAAAAAAAATTGGTTGTCCAAGAGAAACCTACCTCCTTCAGCCTGGGTTACAACAGCTACTCTTTCTCCATCTCTACAGGTTCAGCCTGTTGCTTTGAATGACAGCCTCACATCCCATATGGATGTGAAAGGGAAAGTAGGAGCGACGTCCTTAAAGGAAAATGTTTGTCAGGTGAGAAAATCTTGACAATTAAAATTGTCTCAGTTTCTTACATATTTGTCAGATGCAGACGATTGGCATGGCTCTTAATTCTGTATGTTGGTGAATGTTTGTGCAGGTATGTGAGAGGACGGGAGACCTGCTGGTGTGTGATGGTCACTGTTATGGAGCCTTTCATTTGCAGTGTATTGGCCTGTCTGTGGCTCCCAGGGGAAAATTCCTCTGTCATGAATGCAAGACAGGTGAGTGTCTAACGGGAACCTACCCGTCTGATCTGTCACTGAACAATACATTTTCTGGAATACATAGTTGAGTTTAGAATGTCTGACTTCCCTGTGTTCCTTGCAGGTGTCCACACATGTTTTGTATGTAATAAGTCTGGTAGTGGGGTAAAGCGCTGCATAATACCACTGTGTGGCAAGTTCTACCATACCGACTGTATATTGGCCTACTCTGCAACACAGCCACACAACAAAGGCTTCCGCTGCCCTCTGCATGTTTGTCTGTCCTGCCACATCACCAATCCTCTCAACGTGTGCAGCTCCAAGGGTAAGAAACAATCCACGCAGGTCAGAACTACTATTTCCTAATGGCTCTGTACATTAGGAAATAGTAGTGGGCTTATTGTTGCAAACTTCAGTTGTACACGGGTTAACACGCTTGTGCTCTTCTGTGATGCTCTTGTAGGTCGACTGGCTCGATGTGTGCGATGCCCGGTGGCTTATCATACCAATGATAACTGCATGGCAGCAGGCAGCCTGGTGCTGGCAAACAACAGTTTTCTCTGTCCCAACCACTTCACTCCTCGCAAAGGTTGCAAGAACCATGAACACATCAACGTGAGCTGGTGCTTTGTCTGCTCTGAAGGCAAGTCTGTTCTATTGTAACCTGATGTCAAAACACTACTCACTAATAATGTGTGCATCCATAGAAACATCATATTCAATCATTATGAATCAGTAGCTTGTTTCTATCACAGTCCATTAAAGGCCAGTGTTGTATTTCAGTTAATCAACCCATAGATAAAACACAAGTCATTCTGACTCCATACCTTGATTATTAGTCACAACATCTGTCCTTTCAGTCTTTGTTGGAGATTTGTTCTATATATGACATTATTGGAGCAGTAATGTTTTGTTTGGCCTGGCAGCCCTTAAATTTAAAGGCATAATCTGCTACATTTCCTCCAACATAGACCTCTTATATCTTACTTCTCTGTAGAGAGCAGAGCACAAGTCTTCCCTGAATGAGGAAATCAACTGTACAGAACAAGTATTCCAATAGTCCAGGTCCCTTTTTATAATAGTAGTTTATTTTTTGTTCAGACAAATAAAAATGTAAAATCCTATATATTGTATGCATCACTTTGCACAGACAGTAAAAATGTAAATAAAAATTGACAAAAGCGTTTTAGCTGAGTCATGTTTGGGCTGATTATTTCCTCTTTTAGGGGGAACATTATTTGTTACACAGTTGGAGAATTGTTTCTTTGAAATGGCTCAGCACAAATGTGTTGTTAACAGCTTCATAGTATATAAATGGTATAAAACGACTGTACAGGACTGGTAGATACAGAGTCAGAAGTGATCCTTCGTGTCAGTGTTGACTGACTTTTGAATAGTGGTGATTAACATTAGTTGAATTGTCCAATAAGAAGGTAAGGCCGATGATTTAACCATGAGACTGATTCTCATACTGTTTGTCTACCCAGTGGAGACAGTATTTGAATATTTGAGGTAGGAAGAGCTAGTAATATTTGTTGTGTTGCCTTAATAGTAATCTTTTATTGATGATCCACTGTCTTTAGGCAGTTGCAGTCATTAAAATGAAATTACACTGCTGGCTTTCTGCCCCGAATTACATTAAAAAGTGTTGACATGATGTATACTGTGTGTATATATATAATTCATTAATGAGAATGGGTGTGAAGCTGATTTGGATCATACTATTTCAACTTTTTCTAAAAGCTTTCTGAAATAAGTTGACAAATAATCAGAATAAAAGTACCCGCACAAGGTCAGTACTCAAAATCAATAAAATGTTATTACCTTACTATGTTTGCTGTGATGTTTGCAGGGGGCAGTCTGTTGTGCTGTGAAGCCTGTCCTGCTGCTTTCCACAGGGAATGTTTGAATATGGAAATGCCCCAAGGAAGCTGGTTCTGCAATGACTGCAAAGCTGGAAAGAGGCCTCGTATTAAGGACATTCTGTGGGTGAAATGGGGGCGTTACAGGTGAGGGCACATCATTTCCTTCCCATACACATGGTTGCTTTAAGCAGTGCCATCTGAACCTATATATATGAATATATAGGTTATATATGAATATAATCCTGTTGAAACCTGACTAACTTTTTAGGTGGTGGCCAGCAGAAGTCTGTCTGGCCAAAGACGTTCCAAATAACATCTTGAGAATGAAGCATGATGTGGGAGAGTTCCCAGTGCAGTTCTTTGGCTCCAAAGATTTTGTGTGGACATATCAGGCCAGAGTCTTCCCATACATGGAGGGTGACACTCACAACATCGAGAAAATGGGAAAGGGCGCTGATGCAGTTTACAAAAAGGGTAAGTGACCACGTTTACTGTATTTTTGGTAACTGTTCATTTGAACATACTCCCTTCTCCATCTATTTTTAGTTTTGTTTTAAGTATGTGCTGTTATAATCTGAAAAAAGACCATGTCTGTCACCATAGCTCTGACTGAAGCAGCTGAGAGGTTCCGAGTGCTGCAGGCAGAGAAGGAAATGAGGCAGCTTCAGGAGGACAGAAAGAATGATAAGAAACCTCCTCCATACAGGCACATAAAGGTACTGTGCTTCACCCAACAGACTCAACAGACTCAGTGGTCACTTTATTAGGTACACAGGACACCTACTAATGTGGCACCTGGCATTGATCTTCTGCTGTTCTTGCCATCTATTTGCTTCAACATTGAATGTGTTTTGCAATGATGGTCTTCATACCTTTGTTGTAACAAGTGGTTATTTTCTTCTCACCGCCATAGTTTTGAAGTTTTTGAAATACTCTTCCAAACCCTTTTTTTTTTTTTAACCAAATTTAGTTTTCTTTTTCGTAACTATTCTGATGATTGTTTTGAACTTCAGCAGGATGAAGCGGGAGAAAATGAGTGAGTGAGGTCATCGTGTGACTAAATGCATTGATTTACTAACTGCCATGTAACTGGCTGTTTGTATGTGTGTCAAACAAGCATTAAAGTGTTCTTCAGTGCTTATCTAGGCTTATGTTTTTAGATGTGCCACAAAAAATTATGCCTTGCTTTCTCTGTTAGGTAAACCGGCCAATTGGGAAAGTGCAGATCATCACCGCTGACCTGTCAGAAATCCCACGATGCAACTGTAAAGCCTCTGACGAGAACCCGTGTGGCATCGACTCAGAATGCATTAACCGCATGCTGATGTACGAGTGCCACCCTCAGGTGTGTGTGGCAGGGGAGCGATGTCAAAACCAGGCCTTCACAAAGCGCCAGTACACAACTGTGGAGATTTTCAGAACTCTGTCCCGCGGCTGGGGTTTACGTAGTGTGTCAGACATCAAGAAGGTTGGTTGGAAAGAAATCAGACATAAGACTTTGAATTGTTTTCTGATTCATTAATATTTGTCTGGTTTATCGTTTTGCTAATGTATTTTTTATAATGTTACTATTTATTTAGGGAGCCTTCGTGAGTGAATATGTGGGAGAGGTGATAGATGAAGAAGAATGTCGAGCCAGGATCAAACACGCACAGGAGAATGACATCTGTAACTTCTACATGCTTACACTGGACAAGGTAAGTGTTGGCTAAATACCAAACATTATTATGATTTAATATGGTACGGTTTGCCTGTCAACTTGATTTTTGAATTGTTGGTGCTGCTTTGTGCTTCTATTATTGTGTTCTTTTTCTGTCAGGACCGGATCATTGATGCCGGCCCCAAAGGGAACCAGGCTCGCTTCATGAACCACAGTTGCCAGCCAAACTGTGAAACTCAAAAATGGACTGTGAATGGGGACACCAGGGTGGGACTCTTTTCTCTACAAGACATTCCAAAAGGTTTGACTGACAATCTCCAAAACCTCTGTTGTGACGTTTTGTGATGTGCGATTAATAATACAGTTTGTTTCAATAATTTAAAATCTACACACCTGAGAGCAATTTAGAAATAATGTGACATGTAATTTAGGTGTGGAGCTTACTTTCAACTACAACCTGGAGTGTCTTGGCAATGGGAAAACTGCCTGTAAATGTGGAGCACCCAACTGCAGTGGTTTCCTTGGTGTTCGGCCAAAGGTAAAAGAATGTATTTGAGTGTTTTAGTGGATCAGCACAATTAAGACTGGTCTATACTTAGTCTCTCCACTTTTGAAAATTGTCACTTGATAAAACTTTGATGAATGGTTTAATTTGTCTCCATGGTAACCACACACTATACTTTTGGCTGGCTGTTTTAGTTATCATCCTTTAATTATCTCCTTCCATCAAATTGTTCCAAAAAATTTCATCATCACTCTTTCATCACTTTCTACCGTGTCTGTCTAAATTACTAATAGGGCTGCGATAACTAAGTGATTAATAATTAATTAGTAAATTAATTGTCCACTATTGTGATTAAAACAGGCTCTTTAATTCTTCAGCTTCTTAGATGTGAATATTTCCAGTTGCTTTGCTCCATACAAGTAATTCAAACTGAATAACTTTGCTTTGTGGACAAAAACAATACATTTAATAACATTATCATTTTGAGGCTTTGGAAACGATCTCTTTTTTTTTACATTTTCTGATATTTTATGGATCAAAGGATTACTTATAAACAATATTAATTCATATATATATATATACATATATCAATTAATATTGTTTATAAGTAATATTATATGAAAGGCAAAATGTTGTGCAACACTTTTGTCTTGCACAAAACCCTAACCCAAAAATCGGCATTCAAGTGTAAGTCAGGCTCTACACCTCAGGAATGGTGCTCTGGTGATTTTTGTTACCATAAAATCACAACTTGTAAGATGAGCTACCACATAAACTTCCCTTTCCACCTTCTTGTCCAGAACCAGCCACCTTCAGTTTCTCTGAAGGAAGGCAAAAGGAGGGGCTACATGAGAAAGAAGACCAAGCAACAAGTGACAAAGGAAAGAGAAGACGAATGCTTCAGCTGTGGTGACGGGGGACAGATAGTGTCCTGTAAGAGACCAGGCTGTCCGAAGGTCTATCACGCCGATTGTCTCAACTTGGCCAAGAGGCCGGCAGGCAAGTAGAGATGGATGGTCTCTTACTGTTCAAGTATGGAGGGCTTTTACTGTTCATCTGTGTTCTGTAACTGAACTGTAACTGGTGAGGTGTCTTGGACAGGTCTCCCTTGTAAGAGAGATTTTCTACTTCAAGGGATTTTCTGTTTAATTTAAGAAAGAAAAAAAAAAAAAATATATATATATATATATATGCACACATTATATATTTTTTTTACCAAGATAATTCTAATGCAGCAGCTGTGTTTGGTCTGATTTCATCTGTAGCCTGATTCAACTTTCAGTTGTCCCCAGGCTTTTTATGGCCTTATAGAAAAACTCTTCACTCAAAAAGACATGACCCCAATGATTGAAACCTTCTTTGCAGCTCATTGCTGTATAAATGTTTGTTTGTGGCTTTTAACTTAACACAAAACAAACTCTGTCTTGAGTAATGACTTTAATCCTGTCTTCAGGGCGGTGGGAGTGTCCGTGGCACCAGTGTGACATCTGTGGAAAAGAGGCAGCTTCATTTTGTGAGATGTGTCCCAGCTCTTACTGTAAGGAGCATCGTGAAGGAATGCTTTTCATTTCCAAGCTGGATGGCAAATTGTCCTGCAGTGAACATGATCCCTGTGGACCCGACCCACTAGAGCCAGGGGAGATTCGTGAGTACGTGCCCAACACGACCTCTGTGAGGCCCCGGGCCCTGCCTGTGCCCACCACTCCCTTGCTGGTCCCAGACTCCAGAAGAGCAAGCAGTTCTTCTGCTGCTGTCATCTCGTCCCCTGCCAGCCCAGCTGCACTGGGCAGGCATGAGCCGCCTCCTCGTCTCTACATCAACACAAAGACTGCTACCTCAAGCTTCATTCCCTCCAAGTTAAGGTCTTACCTCACAGACAGAACTGAAGGCAAATCATTTACCACTGCTACCTCGTCCAAGGATGAGAGAGAGGACGGAGAGGTGTGTGGGTTAGAGGTTGAAGAGGAAGATGACGACAACGACGAGGAAGCAGAAGAGGAAGAGGATGAATTGGAGGAGATGCAGATAGTGGAAGATGAAGAGGAAGAGGAGGAGGAGGAGGAGCCGTTTTATGGGAGTGACCACCTGGAAGACGATGAGGATGATGAAGGAGCAAGTGCTTATGACACTTATGAGGATGAAAATGCTGAGGATGGTGAAGTGGAAGGAGAGGAGTGGGGTAGAGTGGAGGATGATGTCAAATGACTCAGTCCATCCATCCCTTAATTCCTTCACACAAACTCTCAGTAGTCATTCAGAGGACAAAATAATTGGTACCTCCTTGAACGCAATATTGTCTTCACTCTGGTACATGGCCTTTTCATCCACGGCTGGACTGACAGTGGGGATGTGTTCTGGTGCTAAGGCTCTTTATACTTCTTTTGATGTGTCCATTTGTGTCTGGTGCTGTTATGACATTTTGTTCTTTCTCTCAATATTGTTTACATTTTTGGGCTTTTTTTAAATGTTTGTAATGTAAGAAAAAGACCTGACCAAACTGTCTCCATTAAGGGCATATTATGTTGTTACTGTCTTAACCTTGTCTTTTTAATACAAGTGATAAGAAATAGAGTTCTCACTGGTTCATGTTACAGTAAGACACAACAGTATGTGTTTGCTGTGTCTGAGGGAAAACAAAAATAAACCCACTGGAGTCATCAAGACTATAAAGTCATTATTGTAAAGATGGAAAACTACTAATACTGATTTATAGTCTTATTATTCCTTCATGACCTAATGATTTATATTCTACAAGTGTTGCAGGGGGCTGGAGCCCATCCCAGCTTACAATAAGGTAAAAGGCAGGGTACTCGCAGGACAGGTTGACAGTCCGTTGCAGGGAAAACATACAGATGCAGACAAACGCTCCCCTACAGTCAGTTAAGAGTGTCCACTTTACATAATCTGCATGTTTTCTGGACTGTGGGAGAAAGCCAGAGTACACAGATAAAATGCACATGGAGAACATGAAAACTCATAGCAAAAGGCCTTGGTTGATAAGGTGACCTTCTTGCCATGAGGAAACAATGCTAACCACTGACCCACAGTCTATCATGCCCTTTTTTCCTCTCCATACAGGTATATCAGAACTCAGGATCCGAGACAGTAATAGTAGCATAAATTGAAGATACATCACTGACACTGTACACCCATCACTGCTGTTCCGTTATATTCATTAGAATAAAATCAAACTTCTTAATCTTGGTGCCCAGTATTTTGTTGTTTTGAATGTCAAAGTGATTGTCATCCTGCAGTGTGCACCTTTTTAATAAGTTATCAAGCTGTATAAGCAATCTGGATACAGGAAGTACAAAACTTTCTTCTGTTATTGTTTGATTTTCTTTGTGAGGTCCCCCCCCCCCTTTTTTTTTTAAAGAATGGCTGGAAATAATGTGTGATTTGATCATAAGTTCGTACATAATTTAAACAACACGCTTAATGAAGGAGATGAAAACCATTTAGATAAACATTTTATGCAAATGATGTTTCTCTTTTATGTTACTAATGTCCTTTGTGATTTTTTTATATTATGCATTGCATTCTGATTAATTTAAGGTTGTAAAGTATGATAAATCAATCTGTAGTTTGTAGCAGAATATCTAATTAAAATGAACACACCACTGATGAGGCTAAGACCCATTAAAACCCCTTCATGGCACAGGGACTTTTGTCCAGGACCCACAGATATAATTATTTTCAGATTTGTATCTGTTTTTAAATATGCATAAAATTGGGTTGTGGTTTATTAATCATTTCCAAGTTTACCAAATCCTGGAAATATTAATATAATATTAATTGTCAGTGTAGTAAAATTGGTAGTAAAAGAAACGTTATACATGCACAGAGTTCGATGTTGTGAACGGGCACACTTATGCGAACATCTACGTCCTCTAGGTGTCGCAGGCTACTATGGTCATAACTGTAACACAACAGAGGAAGAAGAATAACGGAAGTGACGTACATGTTTGTGTAAAATGGCGACGATGATGTGACGCCTGAGTCAAAACAACGACACAAACATAAAGTTTCCAAAGGAACGGCAGCCGACGTATTTATTTTCTCTAAGGTAAAAAACATTTTAAATGAAGTTGATTTTGTCAGAAATAAAACTACAGCTCCGCGTTTTACTCAGCAGCATGGTTAGCTTAATGCTGGTGCTTCTGTTTTGTAAACCTTCGAGGCCTCATGGCTCTCATAATACATGCATTTATTTTGTAAGTGCTGAGTCGCCGATTTCCAGCTATTATTTTCCTGATTTCCTAGTTGTGTGACACATTATCACTATAAATCACTATCTTTTGTCGTAATCTACAAAACGCTCGGTAATAGACAAGGTTGACCAAAGGCAGGCGAGGTACATCGCACACGGATCAAAGGCTATACTGTCTGAATACTGTCTCAGCATGGCTCCGCATCCCCAACTGCATGTTCTTGGGAAATACAATATTCTGATTGTAATCACTGTACACTTGATGCTGGGTTGATGTGAACAAGACGATTGGATGGTGTTTGTAGTGTTGACTTATAGTGTTGATTCTCATCAATTCTGTGTCAACAGATCATATCTAAGGTTCAGTCATGACTGAGCAGGCCGCTGTAAGCACAGAGGGCATTGTGGGCCTGGATGAGCCCAAGAAGATGACTAGGGAGGACTGGAGGAAGAAGAAAGAGCTGGAGGAGCAGAGGAAGCTGGGAAACGCTCCAGCTGAGGTGGACGAAGAGGGAAAGTAAGTACCTGCTCAAATAAATATTGGGTCCTTTAAACAAAAAAAGACAAAAAAACCTATTTTGGTACACATTTCAGTACACTTACCAGTACCAGTATAAATGTATAAATAAGACAATTTGGCCAAAACCAGCTCTTTCAAATCCAAATGCCCTAACCCTGTAATACACATTCTGCTCCCACCAAGAAAGAAATATTGATCAAATTTTAATTGTTTTTTCATTAACAAAATGATACTCTTTCATCTTTAAGGCCACACAGCCTGACATGATTACTTCAGGGTGACACACATTTATGTGATTTCTCGAGGTGATACACAGTTTCAGATATCACTTGGTTAAATGTTAGATGTATTGTCATAGTCCTAAATGAGCCCCAGTGATTCAGCTGTTGCATGGATGTCTTTGTTAGGAGGTGGGTCTGACATTAAAGAAAATCTGTCAGAGCAGAAATGCCAAACACATTAAACTAAGAAAATAATCAGAACAAAGATAATGGTTCATGAGCACTGTTTGTCCCTCACTGCTGCTTTGCAGCTTGATGTGTAACTGATTGAGGAGAGTTGTCTGGATGATCGGGTTCAGAGGTTTTTGCTTATTTTTCGGAGTGCATAAATACTGGCAGTACATTCTTCAAATTAACCCCCTTAAACAGTATTTATGTACATCTACCATCTTTACCTTACCTCACACAGACTCAAAACCCTTATTTAACATACAAGAAGACATTCATACATATTTGGCAGTGTAGACCTTGCGACGACTTGACAGGTTGTCATGGGAAGAATTCAGGTTGTGTCATAACATTACCAATGAAGCTACTCTTCAGTAATGTGAACTATTTGTCCTGCTGCTTCTCGTCTCCAGAGACATCAATCCTCACATCCCACAGTATATTTCATCAGTGCCATGGTACATAGACCCATCTAAAAGGCCCACACTCAAGCATCAACGACCACAGGATGAAAATCAGAAGCAATATTCTGCCATTGGAGAGTGGTATAAGAGGGGAGTACAAGAGGTGAGTGTGAATCCCAATGCTGCTTTCACATAGCTGTAACAAATACATTTTTCAGTTAATACCTTAAATTTGTGTCTCCACACAGAATGCTGTTACCACTAAATTTCGTAAGGGAGCTTGTGAAAACTGTGGTGCTCTTACACACAAGAAGAAGGACTGCTTAGAGGTAATAAAAATAATTCTCTTTCTATCTTCCTGTGGAAATTTCTTTTCACATATTTTTAATTGGTATGTTATTAGACTGTTGTATCCATATAATTAAATTATAACCTCTGACACTGACATTTGTCTCATCAGAGGCCCAGAAAAGTTGGAGCCAAGTTCACAGGCACAGGCATAGCTCCAGATGAACACAGTCAGATCCAGCTTGACCTAGACTATGATGGGAAGCGAGATCGCTGGAATGGGTATGACCCTGAGGAACACCAGCGCATTGTAGAGGAGTATGCCAAAGTTGACTTGGTGAGCAGTTTGGCAGTAAATTAGCTGTGTGACTAAGCCTTTTAGCATTTGCTTGATTTGATTTGGTGTGAAGGCTTTAGATGTTTGCCATCTTCCAAGCACTGTCTCATGATGCACTGTACAAACAAGGTCTATTAAACAACTTAAAAATGAAAAATCTTTTATTGATACAAATTAATCTAATTAATACCTGACACACAAATCACTGCATTGAAACAAAACATCGACAACATTACATTTTATTATTGTTATCTGTTTTTCATTTGATAAATCAGACTTTGTATTTGTTCTCTCAGGCCAAAAGGACTCTGAAAGCACAGAAACTTCAGGATGAGTTGGCCTCTGGTAAACTTGACAAAACTGTAAGTTAAGTCAGGAGTGTAATTGTAATGGGATTTATTGATGTCTAATTTAAGAGATAACTGTTGACCTCCTGTCTAAAGAACTAACAACTCGATTCTTTTGAATCGTTTTTCTGCAGGAGTATGAACATAACAGTGAGGACGAGGATGAAGATAAATATGCAGATGACATCGACATGCCTGGTCAGAACTTTGACTCTAAGAGAAGAATCACTGTCAGGAATCTACGTATTCGAGAAGACACAGCAAAAGTAAGAGACACATTACCTATTTCAATAAAAGGTTTTCTAACATTAGGTTGTCTGTAATGTTCACTGATTTACATGGAAATTGAGAGATTATTTCATTCACCAATCCAAACTCACATCTGTCTCTCATAGTACCTGAGGAATCTAGATCCAAACTCTGCCTACTATGATCCAAAGACCCGAGCTATGAGAGAGAACCCATACTCAAACACTGGCATGAACCCTGATGAGTAAGTTCCTGCTTAAGTGTTTCCTGCAAACTCATTTCTCTTCGGTTGACATTTTACACATTTTTTACTGTTTTGACAGAGTGGGTTATGCTGGAGACAACTTTGTGCGCTATTCTGGAGACACAATCACCATGGCTCAAACGCAGTGTAAGTCATCAAGATATTTTCCAGCTCTTTTCAGCCCCTCTCCATCTACAGCTTCATTCACTCTGATATTACTTTGATTTTGCAAAAAAATTCATCCACTGTCAGAACATTTACATTACTTTAGAAGAAACTAAATTATTTTGTGAGTCCAACCACCACCTTACTTTTAAAATACACAACATGTTAATCCAACCAGAATTTTACTAAAGTGAATTTTATTTCTAACTAACTCACAGATTTTTTTTGTGATGAAAAGATTGATAAATACATTCTTTACCATCAGTGTTTGCCTGGGAGGCCTATGAGAGAGGCTCAGAGGTGCATCTGCAGGCTGACCCCACCAAGCTGGAGTTGCTCCATCGGTCTTTCAAGGTCAAGAAGGAGGACTTCAAAGATGAGCAGCGGGAGAGCATTTTAGAGAAGGTGAATACTTGACATCTTCCATTTTAAGGATGCACTGTGTAAGAATTAATGATATCTAATGGTGAGACTGCAGAATGTAACAATGGAGGACTTGTCCACTTAACCCTGTAAGTCCCAAGTATGTCAGTTAACTATGGTGGCCATCACACACCAGAAAGTTTGTTGTTCTTCGTTTGCGTTGCAAGCTTGACCTTTAAAACACAAAATGCACAGTCTGGTGTGTCTCTTCAGGCTGGTGAAGAATCATGCCAGCTCAAGATAGCGGCCTTCACTGTATAAAAAGCACTTTGAGGCTATGAGAAGCAAGCAGTATTTTTTTTAAGCCATTATGCAAATATGTTATGGGTATATGAGTTTTACACACTGGACTTTAAAAAGCTGTCATTTCATGATTGGGTCATTGCAGCAGTAACGTTACCAGATTTGACAAATCTATAAAAATGTCTTGCTGTTTGGCTGCATAAGCTGTAAATAACATTTGATGTATCTCACTCTCTAGGTTTATTGTTGTTGAATAACAACCAAAGATTTCAATATGTCTGTTTAAGCTCAAATGTTATAGAGTGGCCTATAAATATTCAATGTGAAGACTTTACTAACTGTCTGTACTGTTGTGTGTTACAATCAGTATGGAGGTCAAGAACACTTAAATGCTCCACCACGGGAGCTGCTGTTGGCGCAGACCGAGGACTATGTCGAGTACTCTCGTCACGGTGCGGTGCTTAAGGGACTTGAGAAGGCTGTCGCTCGCTCCAAGTATGAGGAGGATGTGCTTATCAACAACCACACTGTGAGAACAGCAGAGCGGCCTGTGGCTCTTAATGATTCTACGGCTTTTATTTCCTTGTGTTTTCTAAAGAAGATAATATTTTGTTGTGTTTTTTTAAGTGTATCTGGGGCTCTTACTGGAAGGACGGCTTCTGGGGATACAAGTGCTGTCATTCCATGGTCAAACAGAGTTACTGCACAGGAGAGGCTGGAATTAAAATAGTGAGTACAGGTTTCTGTACAATGCATGCAATAAAACTACACCATTTTTATTTTTTATAAAATTAGATTTTAACTTACACATTTTTTTTTAAAAATAACTACAGAACAACACAGACTGTGTTCCATTTGAAGAAGGACTCCCTGAGCCACAGGAGGAGGAACAGCCTAAGTCTCTGCTTGAAGTAAGTAATGCTGAAGAGAGTTACTGATCTTAAGGGCAGTCGGTGGAAAAGAGGAAAGAAATTGGGCTTGTAACTAGGGGTTGTTAGTTCAAATCCCAGGACAGGTCAAGGGCTGGGGTTCTCCTGAGCAAGGTGCCTAATCCCCCATTGCTCCTGGGCACCGATATTGTAACTGCTGCCCACCACCCTGCCCCTGTGCTTGTGTGTGTTCACTGCTGGTATGTAATAAGGATGGGTTAAGTGCAGAGGGTCAACTTCACTAATTGGTGCGCGTACAAATAAAACAAATTGTGTTTTCATTTTTAAACATGGATCTTATTATCTATAAGAAAATTTTCTATTATCTTTTCTTTCACTAGATACATCGTGATAAGCTGAAAGAGAAGAAGAAGAAAAAGAAGAGCAAAAAGAACAAAAAGCGTGACTCTGACACCAGTGATTCAGAAGACGAAGAGAAGAAGAAAGAAAAGTTGAAGAAGGTAGACCCTTTGTCAATGTTTCCTAACTTCTGGTTTGGTTCATTTCTGTGATTGAACTCCAACTTGCTTTTGTGTCTCAGGCCCTTGAAGCAGAGGACAAATGGGTGAAGCAAGTAGACGCAATCATGCAGCTGGATGAGAGGAAGAGGCCATACAACAGTCTGCAGGAAGTAAAGGCACCCACTGAGGAGGAGATGGAGGCTTTCCGCATGAAACGCAGCAGGCCAGATGATCCCATGGCTTCCTTCCTGGGACAGTAACCTCCTCTGGTCCATACAGACTCCCCTTAACTCTCCTGACAGACACAACCAGGGCAGTTGCTCTGTGAAAAAAGGTGTTGGACTCAATAAAATGTTAAATTTAGAGCAGGAGCTTGCAGCTTGGTTGGAAAATGATAAAAACATTTGTACCACCAGTTGATACAGCAGATATAAGGATGTATACTTGTTGGTACTGATCCAGTCCAACATGAAAAATGTCCATCCATGCATTTAAACAGATTCAGACACATTTTGTTTTGTAAATGGAGCTGCTTTCTGTCTTAACAGTAGTTGCAGCAAGTACTTTTACTGGAACAAATGCATTTTGTCAATAAAATGTATTGGTCTGAATGTATTGTGTCATCAAAATGGATATTGTTTTGGATATTGTCAGGGACAGTACTAAACATCTCTGTGTAACTGCTAGTGTTAACTAAAAAGCTAATTTTCTGTCAGATTTAATACATTTTTATTTCTTTATTGTTCTACATAAATGAACCGAATGACAAGATTGTTTGTCTTTATTTTGTCTCAGATACCATCATCTACTTATGTAATTGGTGTTGCCGTGGTAAATACAGTACACAGCACTGCCTCACCCAACAGCTGGAACATATTTACTGTCTCTCTGCTCTCAGCTCCAAATCACTGTGATAAACACTAATATGTCTTGTCGTGTTCATAGAAGATTTTGTACGCTGCTGCACGTTACCATGCTGTGCTGCTAATGTTGCACAGACGTGCAATACTGTTCATTATGCCTGTGATAATCCTGTTTTCCCATAGTGTGAGCTGCAACAAGTGATGTGTCACAGCTTTGGCTGTACAGTATAGCATAATACTGCACTGACTTGAATAGAATGACATCATGGTGAAAGTATGTTTTGGCAGAGTACTTGCTGAAGCAGGGCGGATGTTATGGACTGATTCACAGACTGATTCACATTTCTCTGCTGTACTTCTCCTGGAGTGTTATCTCACGGATTATTGGAAAATCATGTAGGAGACTGTTCCTGCTCTAATATGCAGAAAAAGGGACTTTGATGGTAATGAAACATGTCCGTCGGTCATAATTTTTCTACTGGTGAGTTGTTCTTCTGTGTAATGTCCAGGGCTCTCCCTTTGCTAACTTGCTGTGAGCTGCATTCTTTGCTTTTTTTTAACCCATGCCCAGGTAGTGAATAAAATGATTTTGTATGACTGCAGTCATTGCATAGAAAGACAGCTATGTTAAGATCACTGTGTATGTGCAGTGTCTGTAAACTGAATTACAGCTATAGAGAGTGTGCATGTTCTCTCTCTCTTTTTTTTTTTTTACCAGACATTTCTATAATGACAAAGCAAACAAAATTCGGATCAAATGTATTTTTGTAAACACTTAATGTGTCTGCTCCTGTTGTGACTCCACAGTGACCATCATGCTCCAGATGTGGGTGCTGTGGGTGCTTTGCGGGCTGTTTTTGGTTGTCAACCCCCAGTCAACAAATTCCTCATTTAAGAAAGGTCGCAACATCACGATTCACTCCTCACAGCTGGTCTGCAGTCTGCCTGGTCCAATGGGGCCTGCAGGGAACCCAGGAGTCTCCGGATCACCAGGGGCCATGGGACCCATGGGGCCTCCTGGGGAGGATGGCCTAGACGGGAAGGATGGGGAGAAGGGAGAAAGGGGAGATAGAGGTGGTTATCTTGTCACGCTTTGCAATAATGATGTTTGAATCAGTTCCTCTTTCTTTCATATGTTGGTGTGCTTGTCTTACTGTCAGGTCAGTTTTTTTTTCACAACAGAGTCCAGCACAGCTCACATCTACATCCTCAATGCCAGACCTTGACCTGACTCCTGGTTTCCTTATACAATACGTCAGAATCCCAGTGTTGGGCTCTGTCAAACAATACTATCAGACCTGAATGAAGGTGTTTTTAGGTGAATATACTGTACCAGCAGCGCAGCGATGAATGGGGCATTTATTTCATCAACCAGCTGATCAACCGGCTTGTTTGAGGAGCAGAATTTACAATATGCCTGGTCACTTCCTTCCTCCACAGCCTGGCTATTTCTTGCAAGCTGTCAGTCATAGATGCAAAGATGTTCAACAGAGATGTTGTCTGTAGATACCTAGAGTATTATTGTATTATTATAGAATAAATGCATTTATAGAATTTAATGGAGGCTGTGCAAAGCTGTTGTCCCTTGGCAACACTGAAATTTAAATTTTTTTTTTTCACTTTAGGCAAATCAGTAAGTAAAAAATAAATGTGATTAGGGTGTTAACCTTCAAAATATAAGAATTGTTATTTTCTCACTGAAATCAGGTAATCCAGGAAGGACTGGGAACCAAGGCAAGCCTGGGATTAAAGGCCGTGAAGGGGTTATCGGCAAGGCTGGACCTCGGGGTCTAAAGGGTCTGCGTGGGATACCGGGCTTGGCTGGAAAACGGGGGCCAAAGGGAGAGCGGGGTGATACAGGCCAGGAAGGGGCTCCTGGAGGCTGCAACTGTGACAGAGCAGCCCGCTCTGCCTTCTCTGTGGCGATGACAAAGAGCTACCCTAAAGAGAAATTGCCCATCCGCTTCAGCCGGATCCTGTTGAATGAGGGGAATCACTACAATGCCAGCAGTGGGAAGTTTGTGTGCGTTATTCCCGGAGTCTACTATTTCTCCTATGACATCACTCTTGCAAGTAAGCATCTGGCCATCGGGCTGGTGCTCAATGGACAATACAAGATCAAGACTTTTGATGCAAACACAGGAAACCATGATGTGGCGTCCGGCTCTACAGTTCTCCACCTGCAGAAGAGAGACCAGGTCTGGCTGCAGATCTTCTACTCTGAACAGAATGGACTCTTCTTTGACCCTTTCTGGACAGACAGCACCTTCACTGGCTTCCTTATCTATGCCGACCAAGACTTTCTCAGTGAGGCTGACAGGAAAGCAAACACCAAGGATGACAGTTAATGCTGCAATCCTGAAACATTTTTTGGTCCTACATTTTTAATGACTTTATTTTATATTTGCACAGATTGATGCCCAGTGTGAGGCTTCGGCCAAGTTCTGTTGTTGAATAACTTCTGACACTAGGGGGCAGTCAATGACGGAAGAAAATCTAATCGAGACACCATAACGCTTTGGTACACTTCTTGCAAAACATTTTAAAGTAATTAGTCCAACTGCCAAAATGATTTAAATTTCCTTTGTTTCTTTAATTAACGCTGCTCCCAGAGGACTGCCAAGTTTTTATTCAATAAAACTGATAGCAATAACAGTATTGTGTACACTCCACTGCTCATCAGCCTTATTGACTGAGAGACAGGGTTTCCTGGAAAACAAGGAATAGAGTTTAAATAATTTCAAATAATTTAAACCAGTAAGGTACCTAAATAAGAGATGGGAGAAATGGAGAGGAAAGACAAAGGGAAGACAAATCTATTTTATTGTGCTGTTGTGTCCTGATTTATTTCATTATGGTGATACTTTCACCATCACACTGTATACAGCACGACCACATATATTTTTGCAAAGTAATTGTGATGTTCCAAAGTAATTCTCAAATATAAAAGCTGTAGCTCAGATTTGAATAAACAATTGACTGAACTGTTTTAACATTAAAATACTGAATATCTCTTAACAACTGTGATTTGATGGAAGCAGTGTATGAAAGAGGGTGGTAGGAAAGCATTTATCATCAGTATTTGAATATTTCATTTAGATTTTTCTTCTCTTCTGTACATTGTAATAGTATGTATTTGTTTCTATTATTTTTATCAGCTTTCCAGAAATATAATTGATTGGATGACAAGTTATGTCCTTAATAATACATCTAATCTTGCACATACACATATAAATACTAGGTGATTTATATATATATGTGTATATATACACATATATATACATATATATATGTGTGTGTATATATATATATATATAGTACACAATAAATCACAACAGTAAAAATTATATAAAGATTATAGATTTATAAAGATTAAGATTTATAATCGGGATTAAAACAGCTTAAAACAAGGGAAATATTGTTGCAGATGTTCCTATGAATGTGTTGCTCTTGGAGTTTGATTTGCTTTCACAGTTTGGCCAAGTTCATGACAAACCACCTGGGTGGGGTTTAGCTCTAGAGACAGCGCTGCTCCTTCATCATAAGGAAACACTGTTAAGATAATAATTTCTTCTGGTGTTTCCTCTCATTCTTGGGACTGTGTATAGAAGGACCAGAGGAGGATGAGAAGAACTGTGATAAAGAACTTTGAACTGTGGAGGGCAGCATTACACTTCTCAGTGTACAGTCTGCTGGAAATTGTTAGAAGAAAAGAAGGAATAGGAGAGCAAGGAGGATTAAGGAAGGGGAAGAGAATAAGGAGTGAAGGGCAACTTTGATCTGGGTTAAAGAACTTTGAACAGGAGGGCAGCATCGCACCTCTTATTGTACAGCCTGCCAAAACTTATTGACAGAAGAAGAAGAAAAAAAAGAAGTAGCAGCACACAGCAGGCTTCTGTCCTGTCTTTTACCCTCTATCCTTGATCAGTGTGGAAGGTCTGCACTGATGTTGTACAACAGGAGAAGCCTGTTGGAATTTATTATTAGAAGAAGAACTACTGTGAGAACTGTGATAAAGACGGTGGAGGGCAGCACTCCAATCCAAATTGGAGTTTTGCACATTACTGTATATCATGGGTACTTGTTTTTTTTTTTTTTGACCACATCTGTTTTAGATTTGTGCATTTATAAAAAAAACTACTGAGAACAAAATAATTGGTTGAGATATTACAGAAAACTGTTGTTTCTATGTGCCTTCCCCTGTTGGTTTTACCTAAAACTCATTAATTAAATACAAACAATATTTAGTACTCTAAATAGCTATTCTATTAAACTTCGAAAGTTATCTAATGATTTTAAGCCCTTGGTTAAATCAGTTAATTTTAGTTTTTGAGAAAGAGGTCCTTCCTTTAGTCACTCACTTCTAGTGTCAGGGCTGTTTTTATTGGAAAGGTAGGTCCAGAGTGTAAGAATTATCTAATGTGAGGCTAAAGATTGTTACAGATGGAGGACTCATCCACTCACCCCTCCCTCTTCTATGTCAATTTTCCTTTGTTTGCAGAGTAAGCCTCCACTGCAAAATGTAAAATGGGATCTTTGTCTGATCAGGCTGCTGCTGAAACAGCATAAGTTGGTGACGTGTAAAGCAAGGCATTCCCTTTTAATTTTTTATTCTTAAGGTAACAAAAACAAAAGATTTTCCAAAGTGATTATACTCTCAAACATGCCACTTTATTGGGTACACCTTTTCAGTTGCTTGGTAATGCAAATATCTGATTAACTAATCACATGGCAGCAACTCAGTGCATTTTGTTAAGTGAGCATCAAAACGGGTGCCACCCTGCCGCTTTAAGTGTTCTGTGTACCTAATAAAATGGCTGGTGAGCGTACTTTGAGTGTTAAAGTCAAATTCAGCCAGTAAACCAACCTAAATGTTAAACAATGTACCTTTAACACTGCTGTGGTGATACGGGACACCAAACTACTGTCTTGACAAAGGGGTCCAAAATGTGTAGAGTGTGCCCTGAGGTGCTCAACTGACATGTGGGTGTTTGTAGTTCTTAATGACCAGTAAAGGACTACAACCCCCAGGCTGCAGGAGGAGGAGGAGCGCTTTCTCTCTCTCTCTCGCCTCTTAGCAGCAGCAGCAGCAGCTGGTGCAGCCGAAGAGGCGACTTTGTTACCACGGAGCCACCGGAGGTGAAACGGCGGAGCCAAGTGTCTGGTAAAAGTGTGAAGAGTTTCGGGGAAAACTGCTGTGTCCGGGGTTCGGCGGCGACGGCTGTTTCACGAACTCGTCGGCGCGTTTGAACTTTGTGTTTCGGCTGAATTAAAGAGGCTTCCTTCTCAAAGTTGAGCCGAAGAGGACTTATCTCATTCAGGATGTCGGGCTGAGACAAAGGGGTCTGGGGGGGGCATTCCCGTCGCAGGAGCGGTGAGTGGCACATGTTTTTTTTTCTTTTTTTTCCGGTGGACACAGGAAGTTTAGCGGGTTTACTGAGCTGCTGGAGGGATGAGCTGTGTTTGTGCGGAGATGTCTGGGTTTTTTAATCACAGTGAGATGCTTTTTGTGAAGCCAGGCCACCGTGTGTGTGTGTGTGCGCGCGAGAGAGCGAGCGCTCGGTGTGCACTTCAGCAGTGAAGCCTCTCACGTTGTCTCGTGGTGCAGACGCGTTTTTAATGTAACCTGAAGTTCGGTAAACGTCATTATTTTCTCCTCTTAACGTCTAGGCTACGAATAATGAACGTCTGCCTTGGTTCACTCGACCCTTGTGAGAAGGAGCGGGCATTTAACCGAGCCATTTAAATTCCCCAACACAGAAAATGGCCTATGCAGCCGGAGACCTCGGCCGTGAGGCTAGTGTTTCTCAAACTTTTTATATGAGGATCCAGATGATGAAAATCACGACACGGTTCTCTCTCTCTGTTTAATTGTCTATATCAGATTTTTACGTGCTATAAGGTTTCTGGCAAATTTCACAGCCATTCCTCCAAACCTGTTAATATTACTTGAATCAGGTAAACCAACAATTTCCAAGAAATAACATGAAACACAACTTCACTTTATGCATGTGTTATATAATCATCCTTAGATAAAGGGACACTTTTGTGTGAACCCTTAATTGGTTTAAAAACTACTTATGTTTAATACTCTTTTCTCCTGAACATAATGAAGTGTTTTGTTTGCTTATCCTCACCCCTTTTATTTATCCTTAACTTTATCCTCGCCTTTCTTACTTCAGGTGCCACACTGTTGAAGTCATAACGTTTGTCTCATTTTGGACATATGTGTCTCTCCAGCTAGATGTTCAAAATCTACTATCTTTTTTCAAACACTAGACCCTCTCTTTCTGACAATACAAACATGATAAGATTGTTTTTTAAAAATCTGTTTTAATAACAATTTGAAGTAACGACTTAATATCAGCTAGGTACTGTTAGTTTTCTCTTTGAACATCCTGTATGAAAACTATACATGTTTTTCAAGTTAGCCCCACCTTTGTCCTCAGTCCAGCTGTCCCTCTGCTGTTGTGTTGTTTTTGTACACATCTGTCTCTGCAGCTAGATGTTCAAAAACTTTGTCAAAACCACGAGAAACTTTAAAATCCACATTTTTTTAGCATCAGCTTTTTTGTAGCTGACAGTACAAGTATAAATATCATTAGGTTTAGTCCAAAAACTTGCCTCAATGAGCATATTGGTGCAATAACGTTATATAAGTCTGACACTATGTTGGTATGTCCTGTATTAAAAATATCTTTTAACACTTACAGGTCAAACCTGATTCTTGAACTCTTCCCTGGATGGGAAAGATGGAGAGGGAGCTGCTATGGTGGAAAGGACAGCTAGCTTCAGATATCCATCAGTCCCTCCGCATCAAGGTCAGTCTGTTTGTGTTGAGCTCTTTTTGTTTTGATGGCAGACTGTTGAACATATGAGCCGAACATGATGTCATTAGTCACATGGAAAAACAGTGTATTATTTACAGTATGTCTAATTTTGACATCAAACAAAAACCTGATAAATCTAGTGCATTGTACTATACCATTACCATTCATTATAATACAGTATCTATTGAAGACAACCTAATGAAGACAAATCAGTTAAGTTACATGGCAAGTGGATTTGACTACTGACATCGACGTAGAACAGTGACTGTTTTCCTTCTGCCCTTTTTAAATTTAGTTGAATATCTTTGGGTTCAGGACATTTGTAAAACACAGTAGGCTCTAGAGAAACTGCAATCTTCATTAATCCGAACAATTATTGGTTGATGATTAAACTAACCTTCTTTTGCACTCTGCTAATTGATCTGCTCTGTTAATAGACAACTGTAAATGACATTTTAAAGAATAATCAAGAACAAGTTAACATTACTTAAAACAACATTAGGGGTAGTAATTCGAAAACATGTTCAGGAGAATCAGCTGAAGTTTTGTTACTCCTTTTACTCTTTATTTTTTTCTTTTCTTTATTCCCCCAACTTTGTTTATTCTGTCTTGTTTCTTTGATTGTATTCATTGCAATGTATGATGTGGTCTATTTCTGTAGCAGAATTACAGTGCCACTTACAGGCCTGACTTATGTACGACAGATGCTAGTTGTTGTTTATGGTGGGTGGGTTTCATGTGGATGAAAAAAATTCTTGAAACAATGCTTTCTTTACAGAAAACTTTTTAAGCAAGAAAAGACTGTATAGCGAAAGTTCACTTTCTGTGTGGATAAGGCCGCAGTGTGTGGGCTGGGAAGTAAAAATAATCACACAGGCCACACTGTTTATTTAAACATGGTCTAAATTAGATTACATGGGGGGTTTAAGGCTCATTAATTAAGAATGTCTTAATTAACCTCGAAGTGTGATCATATTTCTTCCCATGTGTCCCTTTTAATGGAGACATCTGTCACTTGCCTGATGTCTTCTGGCTGCAGTTCTTTTGCCAGCTTCACGCACAGGGAGATGAATACAGATCAGGTTTTTTCAGATGTAAAATCTCTGCATGTGTGAGAAGTTATATGTATTTATGTGGGGTATGAGGCATGAATTGGATGTTTGTGAACTTCACAATGAGTCATTCTCTTTCACAGTTAGATTCAGTTTGCTCATGCTGGACAGGGACTGACTTAGAGTGAGCAGTCAGAGTGAAAATCTGTACACAGAGCTGCTATCAACACACCCACTCTTTTCTTACATATTATAATGAGAGATACAGTGAGTCTAATGTTAGGTTTTGGTCTCCTTTTATCAACAGTCTTGGCTAAATCTCAAGCCACAGGCTCATTCCAGTGTATAATGTCTTGTCTTCATTGTAAAGTTACAAAAAAAGACAAATTCTAATACATATGGTGAACTGAGAAACAAGTGGATTCCCATGGACACAGATCAGATTTGAAGACATACTCTTAATATGTTTCACAGCTGACTTTTAGACATGCACTGAGCTCTTTTAGATGTTTCTGACGTTCTCCTGATATAAAAATCCAGTTAATGTAAGAGTTAGCTCATGTGAGATTGCAGCAGAAGAAAATCTGGAGCGAGTGAACGGACACATGTCCTGCTTCATGCATCCTCCTGCTGTTGTCAAACAGACAAAGTCACACTGCTTTCATCATGTGTGAATGGCAAACTCTTGAGAATGCCACATCCAAAACACCCAACATTACCTGGGGTTTGTCTGAAAAATTCTTTGGCTTTTAGACCTCTTTCACTTAAACCTATTTCAAAATACATAACTTTTAGTGTAACATACTGTATAAAGTGACAAGATACTGAAAAGTCTTTGTGTTTCTAAGAATTTGATTTTTTTCCCCATTCATTTTCAGAGGAACAGCAACTTGAATTTCTTCTGCTACATGCTTGCCCTTCTTTATGGTTACATAATTTTCTCTTTTTCCACTTCAGTCTGAAATATTTGGATTTAAGAACCTACTACGTTTTATAATGCATCATTATGTGAAAACATACCCCATTCCCACTGGTCACAAAACCTGTTAAAGCCCTGGGTTTAATTGTTTTTTCCTTCAGTCGAAATGTGTTTAATCAGCATTTGCTGCTGGTCAATGGTTTTTATCAGCTTCAGCTCCAATCAGCCGCAGTGAGAACATGAGCTGGTTAACATACTAATTTCTGCCATTTTTGCCAGAGATGCACTGTTTCAGGGGCAACGCTGTGATGCAAATATATTTTGTGGCTGTCCGTATAGCTATTAGCATTAATGTTTGTAGTGATTCTCAGTCTTTAGAACTGGTGACAGTGCATAGTGATCACTTGAACAATATCATTAAGTGCTATGGAGTTGTTGCTTTCCGTCATTTGACTCATCTTTTTTCCAGCACATCTGCGACATCACAATTAATACATTTGATGCAGGGGTGGAAAAATAGAATTTTGTTAATTGCCTTTTTTAATTTTGTTGTGAGAGGTTGTAGTGTTTGCTGGTTACTTGATTGACAGACAGGGACAATAAGGCAAGGCATTTTAAAGTGTTTTAGCTGAGAAGATATACAATATAAGACAAACAAAATACACAGGGTACAACATATTTTAGTGGAGCAGTAATGTGTGATAACAAATACTGTAAAATAAATGAAATTATGAATTGTTTTGTGTAAATATACATTCCCCTGTTTTTCTTTGTCTTGACAAATTAAAAAAACCTTTGGGTTTGGTCTGTCAGTCACTGTGGGCTCTGTGAAATTGTAAAGAAAGGTGCATTCAGTATTGAGATTTCCTTCATGGCGCCTGGTCCTTCACAGCCTCATGCAGCCTTCATGATGTCTGCTGCAGTGATAATGTCCTGATGTGGGAGAGATAGTGGTGATGTGTGTAGCATGTGGCAAATTACCAGACATGCAAATCAGCTAAAGGCAGCTGTGGAATCCTTAATTATGGTGCGGGTCCCCACAAAGGCACCTCGACACCCACCCACCCCTGGAGCTCCTCCAGACTCCAGCAGCCCCCCCCCCTCCTCCTGCTGCTGCCCTTGTACCCCGAGACAGACAGATGGACCAGAGGCAGAATCAGCAGCAGTGGGAGGAGATGCGAATTGCAGGAAGACTGGGTGGTGTGATTGGTTGTGGCACTGGTGTGGAGCTGCTCTATTTGGATTTGGGAGGGGTGTTACTGTTTATTTTGGATTCTATTGAAGTATCAGTCTGAGCATCCTTGTTGTCTTAGTTTGTAAAAAATAAATAGTTGACAGTTTGTTTAAAATAGAGTGAGTCTGTAGTTCTCCCTTCACACTGAATTTTGTTTTAGTCAAAGTATTTACTCTAGCATGCATTTCTGTGTGGTTCTGTCCAAGGGCTTTAATCAAATATTGGGACTTTCAGCCCATAGTCAGGGATGTTCCTAAACAACATGTCATTTTAACATAATGTTTATATTTTCACTATTCCTCCTTCAATGTAAAGAGCCCTGACATTTTGGTCATAAGACGATTTGTCCAGCAGTCCTCAATCTCTTATTAAATCCGAATTGAAATCCCTTGTTTTTATTCAGAATCACAAAAACATCATGAATTATGAATCATTTTTGAAAGGCAAAACATTTGGTATTAGCAGCTTAAATACTTTGTGTTTATACATCTGTTGTTTCTTTCTCTAAAGGCAGATTCTGAGACTGGAGCCATGTTCTCTGCTGTTTTCTGTAACTGATTGGGAAAAGGCCGATTCAGTGCTAATGCCCCCAAGTATCTTCCTTCCACTTTGAAACGCATGCAGCTAATTGAACATGAATAGGCAATGTTGTAGGGGTGAAACCTAATCCTATCTTCTACCCAGCCTCCATGCTACACCCCCCCTCAACACCACTACCAAAAAACCACACACAGACATCAGCACCTCCCTCAGCCCACTGAGACCCCGGCCACGACCCAGATTAGCTCCAGTTCTGCACAGCCATGGTGAATTAAATGAAACTGGAGCGAGCTCCGGTCCCTTTGTTAAAATAAAAGGTTTTATTCTTGATGTGATTGTGTTAGACCTCCTGACAGCTGTCAAACCCAGTCAGCAGGGGAGATGCAGGATTCACTATTTTCCGTATTCTTTACAGCCGCTGCATTTCTTCACCACTGCTTCCTGCCTTTTCAGCTCCTCTTACCTCTCCACCCCCGTCACTTACACTCTCATCCCTCTTCTCCTCCATCTCTTTAGGAGTTGAAGTTACCAGTCTTTCGGGCCCACTCACCACAGATTGGCATGCGACGGTACTTTGCAGACTTGCTGGCCATCCTCAGTAATCGCTACCAGCTATGTCCTACAGCGCGTCACCTGGCCGTGTACCTGCTGGACTTGTTCATGGACCACTATGATGTGGCCGTCAAGCAGCTCTACGTGATAGCCCTCTCTTGTCTTCTTCTTGCTAGTAAGTGCACTAACAGCCTTCCAGCTTCTTAACCTGAAACATGTTTCAGGGTTTATACAAGTGTTTCAAAAAATTGAAAGTGCTTAAATTTAATTGTGTTTTTATGGTTTTGAAAAGTGCTTGGATTTTTAATGAAGTGGTTAAAATGCTCTAAATTGCAACTGTTATAGCTATCTGAGTAGTTCACTTATTAGATGGAAAAATTAAAAAGAAAACTGATCTGCCTGGACCATGGTTGCTCTGTAAATGTACCTGTATACTGTGACATAAAGCTTGAAAAAAGGCCACTGAAAGTGTTTGACTGTGACTGTATCAAAGGTACTGTGTATGAACCCTGATGTTTTTATATTGTGTGTTTTTTGCTAAAGAGATTGATTTGTCATCTTTCCCTTTTTTGTCTTACATCTGCTCTTAACATACTGATCTTGCTGCCTGTAAGGTCCTTATATTGTTAGCTGTGATGCTGGTTTACACCAATAAAAATGGTGTAAAAATACACCATGTTGCCATTGTGCTAAGGTTAGGGTTACACTGTTGTTTTAGGTGAAATTGGTTGAGAAGTTTCTTGTCTGCACAACTTCTACTATCTTTGTGTGTTATACCTAGCAGAGATACTGTTTCTGTGGCTTTCGTTGCTGTTTTAAGTTTTATGCTGTGCATTTGAGATAAACTAGTTCTTATATCTGCCGAGGTCAAAATGTTCCATCAAAAATGTGTTGCAAAAATGTTTTTGTGGCTAAATTACAACTTATCCACAATCTCTCTCAAACTTCTGTTGTTCTTCAGGTGGAATCCTTTTAATACCATTTTTCTTTGTAATCACATAAAATTTTCTTTTGCCTATAATTCCCGGGGAGCTAAAGTCGGATGTAGTTTATTCCTCTTTGCCTCTTTCTATCATCAACTATAATAAAACCTGAACATGGCTTGAGAGCATGTGCCATAACTATGTCAGCAGTTGCTGATTTAGAAAGTAAGACCAATTCCTATATTCACCCCCTTTTTAATGTAAAGTAATGGCCCCATGCCTAACAGACAGACACTGGGAACATTGCCACCTTGACTTTTTAGGAAGTGCTTGAGCCTTTTTTGAATTTGTGACCACTTTAAAATTTAAATACATTTAAATAAGAGTACATTGTTCAATTTGATATTTTCATTGGATCTGTGTTTTGGAAAAACCCACCAGCCTTATATTTATATTTTGCATTGTCTTTTTAAATAAATCATCTTTAGACCAACTGTGATTGGTTGTTGTTTTCTTAGTTGAAGTTGTTGCTTCTGAAATTGTGAGTGTTGGTGAAGAAACTTGTGCAGCTATGATTTTAGTCTGATAAGCAAGCTTCTCTGCTTTGAAACAGAAATGTTTCTTTGTTCATGTAAAGCTGGTGTGTTTATCAATGTCCTGCTGATGCATGGTGTTATTAGTGTCTCTGTGTCTGTCTCGTGATTAACAGAGGTTTTCTGTGCATTAATGCAGCCCTTGGCGTCAGGGGTAATTAGACTAATGATAACATCAACGGAGTGTAGAATAGGAGGGAGGGCTCAGCGTATGTGTGCACGAATGTGAAGTCACACACGGGCCATCTTTGCAATCAGAGTGTGAGATAAATTTGAAGCTTGAAAGGGGTTTTACTTAAAATCAATCTTAGGAGAATCCAAAAATAACTTTTAGAGTTTGCTCATGGAGTGAAATCGATTCAACCTGAAGGTTCTTCGTCTATTCTTCATCAAGTTTTTTATTAAATCTTTTGATTTTGGTGCTCAGTTAGTTGGGCTTTGCTCCTCTTTGCTCTCCTGCCTCTGAGTCCTCCAGTCCTCAAGGGATTCTCTGCTGTGATTGATGAAGACTTGAAAGAGTGTTTGATTCAAAGTTGTCTTGGGTTTTTATCTGTCCTGAAGTGTTTTGGAATTTGGCCTAGTTATTGAATGGCCTCCCCAGATCCCACACATTGTCTTTGTTCAAATATTTCTCGCTTCTGCACTTGTTTAATTAATCACTACCTGTTTTGTGCCTCTCAACAGTTGAAGCTTAATCCTGTTACCCCATTGTGTGTGTCTGTCTGTTTTTGTGGATGCTTGTTTGCATGTGTTTCTTCATGGTTGAGCTCCTCTTCATTTGCAGGAGTGAGATTATGGTCAGTTTTTAAACCCATAGGGAATGTGTAATTGACTGTCGGGCACTTATTTAGAGACCTTACTTCACTTTGTTTCGCTGAACCCAATTATCAAGGAAACATGGTCGGTTTAATGTCAGCTCCGGTAAAAACTGTTTATGTAAATATGTAAATATATGCCTAAACTGCATATTTCCATTTGAAATCACTCCTCAAAGTTTCTATTGTGTTACATTCCATGAAGTCCTGCAGTGATCACATCAATCTTCCTGACAGATCCTGCTCTCCCATGTCAGACATCCACATATTGCAGCTACTTGTGATGGTAAATGACGTGGATGTGCTGCCTGATGGCACAAGAGTGCAAAATAATTTTTTTGTGTTGTGATTCCTCCTTTTGTATTTATGTATTTTTGTGAAGTTTACTCTTGATTATGAACGATAGATGCCCCTTTCAGTTGTGATGTGAATTACTTTGAAATGTTGGATTTCATCTGTTTTTCTCAGTAAATTATATACATTGAAGAGTTTCTAAAACAAAAAAGAGCATCCTATGAAATGCACATGAACCTTGGTCACAAAACCGTACACCTACATAGGCCTCAGAGCCCGGGGGTGGGTGGGTGCTCTGTGTGCTGAGGGGCACCTGCCATATGCTCTGCTAGTCAGGCCTCAAACAAAAGCCTGTCAATGCAAGCAGGACAGCCAGCCAGACGCTTCCCAGAGAGAGGGGGGAGGGGAGCAAAAACTGAGGGGTGGAGGTTGTGTGCGTGCAGGCGTGTGTTTGTGTGTTCATGGTAGTGACTTGCTGCAAGCTAAGATTGCTAAATGAGGATATGGTTGCTGTGGCAACCTTGTGATAAACCTATGGATTTCTTTTCCTCCTGATTACCCTAATTATGAACCACATTCAAGTCCTTATTTGAACAGGCATTGCTCCAATACCTCACAGCTATTTAAATGACAGGGTCCTGGTCTTTTTGCCTTCAGCTGCTTTTTTCTCTTGGTTCTCTCACCTTGTCAGGAACAGGCAGAGTAATTCAGTCCTGGGACAGGGGGGACTAGTAAAAGGAGCTCGACATCCCTGGGGGGGTTGGGAAATGAGTGGAGCAGTACTTCAAAGGCAGGTTGGCTGCTGATGTTAAACAGGGAAGAAAGGGAGGTGGCCTACAAAATGGGACATACTAGAGGTGAACCACACAGCATGGTGCCCTGAAATGTAGATGAATTGGGAACCCAAATCCACTTTTATCCCCCCCCTCTTTGACAATAATTAAAATGGAACTGTTGTCACATACAGCGCTCAAAATTAATTAAATTATGAAGAGATGTGTAGATGGATGTGGACATGTCAGTAGTGCTGTTAATTCTTGTCAAATACTACCTACCACTGTGGGGGGGGGGGGGGGGGGGGGGGGGGGGGATGCTTCTGTCACCATTCACTTGTGTCATGATACTTGGGTGCTTTTTTGATTTGCATTGAGATTCTCATTGATTATTCAGTGGTACTGATAATTGATTCTCTTTTCATCCTTAACTAAACCTGTATGATACATTTTTTTAGGGTGAGTGAGTCATAGCACCAAAATCAATGTACATTACATGTTAGTCAGTCTGAACAGGACAGTGATGACATGTACAACCAAATATGTCGTTTTGTTTTTGTAATTAAACTCTGTTTGTTGCCTCTGAATGATAAGATAAATGCATCCAGGCTAAATAGAAAATAATGTGTTTTTTAAGCTTTTCCTAGCCAGTGTTTACTGAGCTACTGCTGTCAGAAAATAAAATTAAACACTTGGCTAAAATAATAGAGCCATGCAAAACAGGACACAGCATTTTTAAAAAGGTTTAAAAGCAATGTTATTTTGAAAGATTTTTTTTTTAATCCCATCCCTGCTACTGACATCTTTTTGTTAGGGAGAAACTTGGTGAACTTACTAAAATGGAGTGGTATTTTGTGGTTTGTAGTTCAACATGCCCAGAGTCAGGTTTTTAGTTTTTTCTCTCATCACCCAGGCATTAGCATCAAGGGTCAAGGGTCACCATAGGCCTACAATGCATGAGCCATGAGTGGCCTCACACAGATCTGTGATGGAGCTGTGACTGCATATTTGAATTTGCAAAGGTTTTACGCTGGATGCTTTTCCTGATGCAGCTCTCCCCATATATACATGCTTGCGTCTGGCATTTGGAGTTCACTGGATGTGGCTCTCCAGTGGCTGGGTTACTCCCAATGTAAGATGAATTAGTGAATTAAAATGAGCAGAGAAAGTCCTCCATGGCTCCATGGAGTCAAATGTAAAATTTAAAATAAGAGAAGAATGAAGAATGACGTTACTTCTATGTATAAATAAAAATAAATAATTTAAAAATAAAATTTTTAAAAACATTAAAGGGGCTATATGCAAGATATGGAAGATATGTTTACATCGACTTTTGCTTCAGAACTGAAAAAACAATCTGATAAGTCAGAATTAATCTTCATCACTTTACATTTGTTTTAAGGAATGAACTAGAATCACAGAGTACTGGTAAAATGGGAAGCTACACAAACAAAGTTCCTTCTTCTCAGTGTGAGAACGCTGCTCTCAGGTTTCCTAAGAGCCCGTATTGCTTCTCACCCTCACCTCTTCCCCAGACAGCACACCTGTGAGTGGAAGACTCTGCATCCTGGCCTTACCTCTCCCTAACCTCTGACCTGTCACCTCTCATTGTTGACTCCATCTTTTCTCATCATCTCTGGCACCTGTGTGTGCTGTGGAAAGAGTAGTTTTCATGAAGTTATGGAAAGCACAGTTGCGGTAGAGTTAAATGCTTTTTCTTCATCATGGTGTCTCTTTCCTGCTCACTGAATACAGATAGGATCATTGAGCCGCCTGCATTCCAGGTAGACTGAACTCACAGGAGAGGAATGCACCGTGACTCTCAGGATACAGGCAGAAGAACTAGGGACTGTGATGTTTGAATTTTCCTGTAGTGTGTCCAGTAAAATGAAACTGAATTAATTATTTTTATTTAAGGCAGCAAAACAGCAAAATTCTAAAATGTATTCTGATTTTAATGTCCAATTTTGTGGTTTTTATCTGTGAAACTGTGATTTATTGGAAGTTAGAATTATTTAATTTAATCAGCTTATAACTGATTAAATTAAATAGCATATATAACTGATGAAATTGAGCCATGATCTCACTAATAACTCGGCACAGATTTTTAAGTTGTTTTTGTGTCAAATAATCTCAATATGATATACATGTATTTGGTATATTTTGACTAAAAATGAGTCTGTATGTTGATGTCAAAATTTTTTTTAGCCCCTTAAATCTAAGTGTCTGTTTTTTAGTCAACTTAATGCATTTTGGTCGGATATTATTACCATTCTGTCACATTTCAGATTAAACAATTAAGCTGATTATATTATTTTTTTTCTGGAGCATCTCTCCTTTGTGACAACTCATTTAAATGAATGGTATCCCTGTTTTTTTTCTCACTAAGGCTGTCATGTGCACAGAAGACAGGTCTTTTTACAGTACGTTGAACCAGTTTGTGGTTCATACTTAACTATGAACCATTCATAATTTCTGTAGGTTCCTCTGTGTTTGTTTTTGTTTCCTCACTTAAAAACCAGTTAGACATCCTATGTCTCTCATGAGTCTTGTTACCCACAGTAGAGCACAGTAAGAAGACTGACTCTCACTGTCTCTAACATCAAAAAGGCTGTGGTTGTGTGGAGATTGGGGGCATTGATGGCTTTTTATGGCAGCATCTGTGTGGACACAGCAGTCTTGGAGCAGTCTGAGCCATGATCAGAGGACATGAGGGTGAGAGAATGGGGCAAGTGTGGACTGGGCGGCGGAACAAGCCCTTATGGGTGTAAACAGCCCTGTTTCAGTGTGCTTCCTGTTCTGTTGGAGAGACGCCATTACTGCCTTCCTGCTAATTACCCCTCTGGCCTGTGGAGCTGCAGATCCCCCCACTCCCCTCATGTTTCCTCAACCATTCCTTCTCTCTACCACTCATCTGTCCTGTTTAATGGCAGGTCGCAACATCAGTGGTAAAACTCACACTTGATGGGAAAATGCATCAGAGACTTGGGCATAAAGTGGTCCATCAAAGATGACCACGATAGCTGTGACATGTCAGATGATTAAAGGCCAAGAATTTCACCAAAGGAGGATTATTGCCTTTCCCAGCTGGATTTATATTTTGACAAAGCCAATACAACATCAGCCTTTTTAATCTTTGCCTGTGAATATAATGCAGAAGAAGCAGGAGTATAGGTGAAAGACATTTGAAAGACCATTACAATCCAGTATGTACACACTGACCACTCAAATCAAAGAGCAGCTTAACATAGAGTCACACTCAGGTACAATTTCAGGCCAGAAAAATCAGTGTCTGTGTATATTTTGTTTGATTAATATAAAAAAATGCCAAAACCATCTTTCAGGTCACAGACTGTTGCCATGACATTTCTCCACTAGGCAGGTCTGTTAAAAAAAAAAAAAAAAAAAATTCTAACATACTGAATAAAAATAACCCTCAGGTAACACTTTAATTAGAAACTGTACATGATTATCTGTAATGCACAGTATTTGTCACAAATTTTGACTTTTTGTGTCCACAGAAGTCATGGTTGTGGATAAATATTTCAATAATATTTTAGTCTGTCTAATATCAACATCATGTCTGAATCAACCATTTAATTTTGCTTTTCAAATGTTTTAAAGCAATTTTATGTAATTTACCTTCAATCAAATTTGCGTCCTTATTCGTTTATCTCAGTATCTTATTTTCCAGTATTGACATTCGCTTAAAAAATATTTCATTACTGTTTAGCCTTATCAGTTCCACTGCAAATCTAGAATGTGTCCCCACTTGAAGCTGTGTGAGGTAGAGGCACATGCTTCAGAGCAAAGCCTGTGTAACCTGACACTCGCCTCCTTCTCACCCTCATTCTTAAAGTTTGAGCAGAGGCCTGCTGGACCTGTGGATTAAACGCAGAATCACCCCTCTTCATTGGCCACATGTACCCCCGAGGCCTCAGGGCTGTTGCTATGGAAAGTATATCCTGGGATGGTGAAGGGGAGGGGGCTCACCATAATGGCACCGCTGTAAAGTCTGTGAGGATCTGGAGTGAGTCACAGGAACAGAAATATGAGGGACTGAGATTACTTGCTCTTTCATTGGAAAAGCATCGGGGATATTTAATCCACACAGAGTGCCCCATGCTCTGTAAGCTTACAGTGATGCTTCCCAAGGCTTGTTAGTGAAACGGCTTAGCTTTATGGCCAGATGTTCAGTAATGGTTATCTTAATTGCTAATGCTTAGCAGGGACTTGGTGCTTTAGGTCTTAGCTTATTTTGTGCTATAAATCTGCTGCATTTGGCCACACTTAAAATATTGATCATATCAAAAACTGTTAAGATGTTGGGATACCATGTCTGTCTTTTAAAAATAATTTTTTTCATCTGTAAAAATCTGTAATGCTTAATATTCACATTTTATATGGTCAGCTGGCAGTTTCTTCTTTTCTGATGATATTGCTTATTTTCTTTAGTGACATCTTACTTATTGTTAGGTAGATGTCTGCCACTATGATTTCCAGAATGCAACTTACCATCTTACTAAATTGGCTGTAATTTAATAGTTTGTAGTGGTTTCCACTAATTGGTTTCAAATTGTTTTGAGCATTTAGTCTAAAAATTATATTGAAAATATTTCTGTTACTTTACAATCTGAAATAAATGATATGCAGTTCTTTTTGAAAACACTGATCCAGAGCAGCTGAATAAAAGTACCATACTGTTTACATACCCATTAAGGCTTCAATCTCTGTGTCATTTATCCCAAATAGCCTCGATGGATGTAATCTGTGGAGAAATAACTGTCTATGATGTACAACAAATAAATATGACTCTGCAGAATGCACTAAAAACTAAATTCTGCCACATCTATTTGTTTGTTTCCAGGTAAATTTGAGGAGAAAGAGGACCGGGTTCCCAAATTGGAGCAACTGAACTCTCTGGGTTTCATGTGCAGCCTGAACCTGGTTCTCAACAAGAGGGATCTGATTAAAATGGAGCTTCTGCTGCTGGAGACCTTTGGCTGGAATCTGTGCATGCCCACACCCGCCCACTTTATTGACTACTACCTCCATGCCTCGGTGCAGGAGGGTGACCTGTACAATGGCTGGCCCCTGTCGTCTCTCTCCAAGACCAAGGCTTTCATGGACAAATACACTCACTACTTCCTGGAAGTCTCATTGCAAGGTGGGTCTAGTGGAGGGGGGTGAATTAAACTTTGTTTGTTTTATACGTCCTTGGGCCATAATAAATCGGCATGCGATGCAGGATTGATGAAATACTTTATGCTTGTCTCCTGGTTCTTCTAGATCATGCCTTTCTGAGTTTCCGACCATCCCAGGTTGCAGCTGCATGTGTGGCAGCTTCTCGCATTTGCCTGCAGATTTCCCCAAGCTGGACAACGGCTCTGCATGTACTTACTGGCTACACATGGGACCACCTCACCCAGTGCATTGAACTTATGCTGCTGTAAGAGACACTCAAAACACGCACATACTCGGTGGGGAAATGTAACCATAGACATTCCGACTGGCAGATGAGCTTCTCAAAGTGTAGTGGACAACTCGATATACATGATATTAGGGCCTTATCCCAAGCTCTTTATCTTTGTTGCCATGGTTTTTGGTGATACTTTTGCTGATTCTTTAACCTGAAGAATCTTGTGATGTGTGCAATAATGTGGTGTGTAATTTAAAAACAATTAAGTGCAAGTGGCAGTGTGTTGGTCTGTCTGCTGCTGTGAAACTGTAATTATTTGGACCAATAGTGTGACATTTAATTTGAATTATTTCAGATCTCTGCTCCTGGTTAAAAGGTGACATATTGCCACCTAGTTCAGTAGAGGCAGATGCAGTTCAATTGATTACCCACTAGTGATTGTATATTAGGACAAAAATGTATTGACTGAAGACCTTGGCTGTAATTTCACTGACTTCTATACATATGATGTCTGAATTTATTTTAATTGTTTGCTGTGATAAAAACTGTCCACCTTCCTCTTCTACAGTGCCCACGACAGTGATGTTAAGGAGGCCAACAAAACCAAATCCACACCTCCTCACCGTTCCTCCTCCCTGCAGTCTCAGGCCCAGACCTCTCACCTCTCCCCAGTGTCAGCCATTCAGAGACCAGCCTCCTCCTCCTCCTCTTCCTCCTCCTCCACCTCTTCCACACCACAGCTGCTCTTTCAGCCTGACGGCTTCCCACACTTCTCCCAGCATTCGCCATCCCTATCCCAGCTGCAAGCGTTAGCTGACTCCCAGGCTCTGGGGCCTGTGGTGAACATGTCTCAGGACTTCCTTCAGAGCCACAGGATGGGGTTGCTAACTGGGGCTCCCTCCATCACTCCCGGCAGTGGGTTCCCCTCCTACCCAAGCCTCACCCCTGGTCTTCAGCCGGGTACACGTGGACTGCCGCTCCAGGGTCCAATTTCTGTGCAAATGACCCTGGCAGGAGAGCCACGACACTGTCTGAGTATGGCCTACAGTGGTGGCTACCTTGGGGCTCACCATACCTTCACAGCTGGCTGCTTTGATAGGTGACGCCAGGAGACGGAGAGGGATCACAAACCGTTGCGGGAGTGCACCACCATGCTTTCGACCCAGCTCCCTGCCCTGAAACATCCACTCACTGACCTCCTCTCTCTCTCCGTCGGCACCACAACACCCTCAGCGTGTCCCACTGCCCGGCCACAGACACGCCTCAAACGCAAGCAGAGGCCCAAAGGAAAGACAGACCCAGTGGAAGTCATCACACTCACGTAACAAACCCTCCACTGACTCATTAAATACTGAGGCATTGCAAAAAATTTTGCTGCCATATTTTGAACTGGTTTTTATAAATCTTTGGTGTAGACTGTTATCACTGTGAATGAGACAGATGCGGCAGTAAAACGCACCTCATTCAGTGCCAGTTCTCAATTGTGTCTTAGCTGAGCCAGTTTTAAGCCAGCTTCATAGTAGATGCATGTGCAGTGTGTGCTGGCTGCTGGCTGTTTTGCTGCATCTCGTGCAGTTGTGTTCACACAGGGACCATGTCGGCTGTTCACCTGCTGTGCAGCTTCTGCTATGATTTACACTGGTTTTGCTGAAAATCACAAGAAATAACTTTTAAATTCTTTCTAATACTCAATATACTCCTGTACTCAAATCAGCACCAGGACTGTTCAATATAAAGCCCCTCATTCATCGGTCCTGCACATATTTTACAAAAAAAAAATTCAGGGAAATGAAATGCTAGCGTGCTTTTACTTTGAAACTGGTTAAAAAAAAAGTACATGTTGTGTTTGTGACATACAATGTGTGACAGATACAGACACTGAAAGAGTGGTAAAAGATAATTCTTACTGTCTATTTTGCTCTGAGACATTGCTTGAAGAAAAACCTATATCCAAAAAAGAGCTATGTGACGCACCTGAGGCGCGCGGCTCACACAGACGGGGTGTACCTAAATAAAAAAGCGAGATGTTTGCACATGCATCTAGTGTGAACCTTTCTGTGGAAGTGCACAGAACACAACGTAGCTGTGATAAGGATATCTGGCTGCTTAGTGCATTTATTTCTAATCCAAAAAATGGAACTCATTTATAAAAAAAAAAAGGCTAATATTGTTTATTGAGCCACTGTTTGAGAGAGATGGAGGATGAAACAGAGGCTTGATCCAGACTTGTTAAGAAACAAAAAGGCTACATAGAGCATGTGAAATGTTTTGGTTGTGTCCTTGTCAGGGAACTCTGATCCGCTGCCTGTAGGCTCTGGAATCCCTCATCATATACAAACTCACTGGTTCCTGCACAGCAGGTGGAGTCCATAGCTTGAACACACCTGCTGTGCTTCATATGTTGTTTTTCTTCCTCCTCTCACCTTCATTTCAATCTCTTCTCTCCCTCCTCCAAAGTCGAGCCTTGTGGCAGAGCCATCATACTCCTGCGTGAAGATGTGGTTCTCTTGAAGCCGCAGGCTTTGTTGTACTAAAGTTGAAATGTCTCCCAATGTCCACAACACAGACTGACGTGAGTGGACCGGCATTAGTGAAGGAGATGTGGACGTTGGTCGTTTATTGTACATATGAAATGCTGCTGCCTTCTCATGACTTGTTGGTTCTGTGTCTGTGTTAATGACTCCAATGTTTACATGAACCACTAAGTTTCAGGGACTTGAACAAGATTACTTGAATATGATGCCATTGAAACATGCCATAGCTTTTATTTATGATGACTAATTTTTGTTCTTATCTTTTTTTTTAATTCATTTTGTTTGATATAGCGTAGCTTTTGTACCCACTTAGAAATACCCTATTGATTAATATTTTTCTTCGTACCTCTTCATATAAACTGTATATTCCAACTCAGGTTTTAAGGCTGCATTTTGCAGCCTTTTCACTCTTCTGTGCTGTATGCTTTAAAGTGGATGCTATTTCGGCATCCGTGGGGTCTCATATGTTCCCCGTCTTCATCACTGGACCGTCCTCTGCTCACGACTCTCTAACATTGCATCACAGTGGAACAACCTTGTGGTCAGTGGTTTCACACACAAACGTTTGTAGCTATATGTGTCTAATTACTTCCCAGATTTCCAAAGCTTCAGTTCCCACTCGTCCACTTCCTGTTTTAAGATAAACACATCCAGATTCCCAGTACCAGCAGTTTCCATGGCAATATCTTAAATGGCCATGTACTTCAGCTTCTGGATGTTGTTGGCTAAAATGTTACTGTGGTTGGGTGTCATTAACTGTTTTCATTGACGGTTATTATCTTGATGAAGCAAAATGCCCATCGTGGGAAGTTTGAATCTGCAAATTATAATGAAAGTATCTCATCAGTTATCCGTTTCAGCTGTAGACTAAACTGAAAGGACTACTCACTGTTGTTGGACATTTCAATTTTGTCCTTTAAGAACGCAATAATAATTTGGACTTTATGGTTTCAGTTTTGTCCACAAACATTTAAACTGCCTGTAAAATCAGACACTGACGTTTCAAACTGTTTTGCTGTTGTAGACACAGGACATTTTCCTGGCACTGCCTTGTCCTCAGCTGCTGCAGTGCTTGAGCAGTGAACCTTGAATTCATAGTCAGACTTGTGTCATCTGAAAACTGCAACTACTCAGACTAAACTTATCACCAAACGTTTTAATGCTACTCATGTTTGTTTTCCTAGCTATGAATAGAACATGCTAATTTTCAGTATGAACTAAGAAGCTATGCCTTTATTTTGCTCACATTTATGTACAGTTTTGTTGTGTGTATTTTTTTTAACATTCCCTTTGTTTTTGTTGTATTTTAGTTAAAGATGCTTGCAATTCTCGTGACAAACTCTCTTTTTGTGTGAACTAGTTTTATTTCTTTTCCTGAAGAGTTCAACTTGCTCTTTTCCTTATAATTCACGAGCAACTTCTCACTGAGGTGTCAAAGGTGCAATAAGGTTTTTCCTGTCTAAACTGACCACAGCCATCACTGTCTCATATTCACCACTGGTTCATCTTTATTTCTAACTTATTTTTTGATTGTGTGGTTTGACTTGCTGTAGCTTGGTTTCCTCTAGAGGGCAGTGGGTTCTGAACACAATGAATATGTTGCATATTGCAGCCACTTCCTTTCGAGTAACAGATATTACTGAATGCTTTTGTTTTTTTGTAGGTAGAATTTTATTGTGCATTTTTCTGTCCTGTGAAAGGTGACCTCACTCAAGCCAAAAGAAAAAAAAAAAAACACAACACACTGTGACATTAACGAAATGACACCACAAACCCCCATTCAATATTTTTTTTTTTTTTATATTATTTTGTACCAATCTGTAGTCTTGTTTAATGTGACACTGAATGATTAAGGTAATTCTTTTATCATAGGATGCCATAGAAAAATAAACCACACACATGAACTGAGTTTGCCATCAGAACCTTTTGTTTCTTCCATGGAAGTATTTGGTGAACTTCCTGCAGCTTGTAGGGAATCAAGTTGTTGGTTCAGGGGGAAGACAATTGAGCAGAAAAACCCAGCAAATATTTTACAAACAGTCCTCCAGCTGTGACCACATGCTATGGAAACTACCATTTCATCTTTCAGTCCCACTTTCAGTCACCATGGGTGGAATATTATGGCCATGATGAGAAACAAGTGTCTCTCCTGCACTTTAACTCTGTCTGCAAAGCTCAGTCACTGCTTCCTGTGTTCTTTCTGGCATTTTCTTTCATTCATTGTCTACTGCTTTATCCTCCACCTGAGGGTTGCAGGGCCGCTGGTGCTCACAATCAGTGTTGGTGTCACTTTAGAGTGTCCAAGTAACTTCTCTCTTTTTGGACTGTGGGAGGAAACCGGAGAACCCGAAGGAAACCCACACACTTTGCTGCAAGGCAACAGCGCTAACCATTACGCCGCCATGTGGCCCTTAATGGTGTTTTGATATAAAGAAATCTATTCAGTGACGGGGCTCTTGTTTCTCACACACAAGACATTTTTTTGGTATAATTCTTGCAAATAACCCCCACCCCGTGTTTGACAAAGCACACTGGACCCTTAGAAACTGCCCAGCCTTTGTGCTCTTCTCTTCCATACAGTAGAAATTATATTCTAGAATGAACTGAGTCATTTTGTAGTTTTTTTTCTTGATTTAGAAATCTTTAGTGCTACCATCCTCACTGATCATTACTTACCATTAAGCTAGATCAGAAATATCTTATAATTCAGTTTTCTCCCCCTCATGAACTAGATCAAAATGTAGTTAACTTGGCATAGGGATGAAAAAGCAATCATTATTTAGACAGCGCCCACGTACGCACGCTATTTATATAATTTGTACATTTGTTTAAAAAATATGCATGTATTGATGTTGAGCTTTAAGGGAGATTCTTCAAGATCTCCAGTGTTGAGTGGTCCATCTGTATAGAAGGTGGAGGGAGGGGAGTAGCTCAGCGCTCAGGGCCGTCGGTTTAATAATGGATCATTCTCACAGCCTCCTGTAAGCTTTTGTTTGTGGAGCTGAAACAGCAGGCTGTCGGCTTCCTGTGAATGTGTCCTCAGGGAAGAATTTGGAAAAGTGTTGGGTGGGGGTGCAGAGCGGGCTGCTCAATTCATGCTGGTGTTGGGGGTCTTCACTACATGTGCTTTGAGGTACAACTTTAATGAAGGGACCAGGAAACACTATCAATTATGCTTAGGTTTTCATGCATATTTTAAGTGGTGGCTTCATTTTTTGTTAGTCATCATTTTTAAAATATTGTTTTTGGTCTTTGGTCTTATTTATCTTTAAAAAAGTGTTGTTGACAGACACTGCTCCATGGCTTCATCTTCTAATTCTGGCAAATACACCCTTTATAATTCATTTTTTTGTGCTTATATACTTTGAATTAAGTAATTATTAACTTGAACAGGAGACGAGAAAATATCCCAGAAAAAAACATACAAATGACACAATGAGTCGGATGCAATCTAGGTTTTAAATAAATTCAGCTGCTTCTTATTTTCCCCTAGACACACAACAGGTGTATCTGGCCTTGCTTTCACATAATATTTACATCAACTTGCTACATTGATGAAATTGTTCTATGATTCTCTAACTACAGGTCAACCTCTACAATTAATTAATTAAACTACATTTGCTATGTACTGATTAATGAGTTTTAAAGGAAATCTCTACTTCTAAACATGCTGTTAAATTATGGCTCAATCACAGTCAACAAAAATTTTATAGATAAAACTAAAGAGTTTCAATTACATAAAAGAGTTTATATGAGACTATAAATCTATCTTCACTAACACATGCTTAAGCATACAGTATGTTCCTGTTTGTTACACAGTGACAACATCTGTGTCAACTTTAAAACCATCATGGGAATTATACAAATTCTAAAATTTAATCCTGTCTTAAGTTTACATCTTAAAAAAAGCCATGACTAAGCTGTTATTATGCAAACTTTAAAGGTGAAAACATCATTATTGTTCTTTTGTCTCATCGCAGTTTTTCCTTTTCTTGTGTGTTTAGTGATTATTAGCGTTTACAAACTCCAGTCTGTATCACAGAATTCCAGATTTATTTCTAATAAGAACACATGATGGAAGCAGGAACTAATAAAGATAAAACACAAGGCAACGCAAATGCATTCATGAAATATAGAGTCTGTGTCCAAAAGTGTAGCAAAAAAAGGCAACTGGACTTAGTTGAATTTCTTGAAGACGTTTCGCCTCTCATCCAAGAGGCTTCTTCAGTTCTGTTTGACTGGTGGAGAGTCTGGGACTTATAAACTCAGTCAGGTTCTTGGTCCATGGAGTGTGGTTGGTCCACTGAAGAAGCCTCTTGGCTGAGAGGCGAAACGTCTTCACGAAATTCAACTAAGTCCAGTTGCCTTTTTTTGCTACACTTTTGGATACCATGACCTGGATGACTGTGAATCATACATTCAGACATAGAGTCTGTGATGGTGATGAAGGTCATAGACAGATAGATAGATGGATGGATGAGGTTGCCTCTTAGTGGTGACAATGGAGAAGTGAATTTTCCTCTGCAGCTCCTCCACAGTAGAGGAGTCAGAGTTTGTGAATAAAACTGCCCATGACACATTTATATATATATATATATATTCCATGGAGGGTAAACTTAGTCCAAAAAAACACTTTAAATGACTGAATGTCAAAGTGGTGTTCGTCCACAACCTGAGCCCACGGGAAACCTTTGTAAAAACCAACTGTGGACGAAAGAACAATGATCTGAAGAAGTTAAATTTCTGAAACTGTGCAAAAACTGTAGTTAATGTAAAGTTAATGAAGAATATCTTTCTTACAAAATCAAGCAATGTTTGTTTACTTTGTTTAACCAGTGTGCCCCTGCATGTGAACATCACACACACAGGAACTGAACAAACAATGTGTTTTTCAGTGGCAGTTTTGCTTAGAGGCTGTTGGAGCGTTTACACAGATGTTCATGATGATGCACTTATGAAACCAGAAAACCTCTGAAGGCACATTTGACATTAATTGCAAATCGATTAAAATATATTTTAGCAACCTGGCTGAGCCGACATCAAAGCCCGAATCATCTTTTGTGCCTCCAGCACTCAATAATTAAGACAAGAAGACTAACTAACATTTGTTTTGTATCAGGTTGGCTGAGAATTATAAGTGTGATGCGTTTGTCTAGTCTAGTTACGTAACATGTTATTGGGCCGTTTCATTATAGTATCATTTGTCACAGCACAAATGAGGAACAGTTTTCAAAAAACCAGCATGTACCCAGAAAATGTAAACTGAACATATTAAAAAGGAAAATGTAGTAGACAGATTGGCCCATACAATAAAAGAGTCAAAATGTACAAAACTAACTGATGACACAGAGACATACTGAACTGTACACAGATGTATATACTGGCTGGACATACAGTACATTAGAGAACATCACAACATAGACTCTAGGAAAGAAACGGCGCCCCCTGGTGGTGATGTTGCTCTTGATCTCTTGGCTCCAGTCTCTGTAGGCTAAAGCAGGAAGGAAAATATAATGAACACAACCTGCAACAGTATAACAGGGTTTAAACCAAATGTCTGTCTCATTCAGAAAACAGTATTACTTGCTTTTATCATCATCAGTACAATATGCTACATAATAATAATAATAATAATAATAATAATAATAATAATAATAATAATAATAATAACAACATTTGTTATTATTATTATTATAAGTGTGGAAGGCCTGTTGTGCACAAATCTGTGTTCTGTTGCTTTAGTGAATGGACTTATAATAGGCTGTAAACACAATCGACTTGAAGAAGTAATAAAAAAAAAAACTGTCTGTGGCTCTAGTCATGGTTTTCACCAGATGTGTTGAACCGTCACATTCAATCTGGAACATACGATAATTGTTGGGGAATCTTGGTTGAAGAAACACTTGATTATATGTTGATGTTGTTGTGATGGAGCTGTGGCGTTCAAGTGGAAAAAGGAAAGTGTGTGTGTGTGAAGATTAGAGTTTCAGTGTGCCACAGAAGTTTATATCTTTCCACATCATTCTTCTGAATGGATGATTAAGGTTCAAACTATGCAAGTGACTCAGGTTTGAAAACATTTAAAAACTTTCTTTGTTTTTTTTTTTTGTGTGCAACTTTTTGTGTGTTTTTTTTTCGTGCTCCAACACAGTGAGCTGAAACAAGCACAAATGTCATTTCCGCTCAGCAAAACAGGTTTCAGGCATTTTTATTGGAGTAAACAGAAATATTGTTACATACAGAATACAGTGTAGAGTACAACCTAGTTTTTGCATTCTATTGAAATTAACATTGGCAATATAAAGAAGAAAAATCCCACTTGCTTCTAACTACAGATGTTGACGTGGTTTCTCTTGCCTCAGTAACTGGAGCATCAGCGATGTGTTTTAACTCCCACATCCTCTTTTCCTTTGTGGCATGTTCAGTCTCGCAGTGTTAGATCTTTTTGCTAACTCTTTTGAAAGTCACACCCTTCTCTCCTGGAGTTACGCAATTCTACAGAACACAGCGCAGAAAAGACAAAGATGTAAATGTAACAAACCACAATTCATATTTATGTTGGTGGAGTTATTTAAAGTAGGCATTGTGGAGGTGCTTTCTCCTCACCATTACTAGTTTATCATCTTTGATCGCTGCTGTAAAGTGATACTGAGGAAACTGTATCGAAATCTTGCCACCCTCCATAGCAACAGTGGCCTAAAGGTCACAAGGACAGAGGTCACAAAGGGAAATGTTTAGTGAGGGTGATCAGTTGAATGTTTTGTTGTTTGTTTTTGTGATGAACTTGCCTTAAATTTGGAGCCTGTCATTGTCACCAGCTCACACTCCTGGCCAACAGTAAAGTTATTGGACCAGGTCCAGTTAGGGATGGATTGTGTCCAGGTGAAGCTGTTCCCATCCTGAAGCACCTCTGTCAACACTTTGTGGTCTGTCTTGGCAGAGGAAAGTCCTGTGACAGAGGAGGTGAGACACCAAATACAGAAATTCAACATACTTTAAACAAATACCAGCCTATATTCAGCTGTGTAAAACCAACATCAAAAACAAAAAAGATAAAAATCCCAATACCTAATGCTTCCAGAAATTCATCATAGTTCTCTTGACTCTCCAGCTCATATTTCCCAGTGAAAGTCATGATGGTGAAAGACAGGAGGTGAGAAAGGAGTAGAATAAAAAGAGGGGAGTGGCCTACAGATTTGAGTCACGACTAAACCTTCCTCTTCCGTTCATCTCACATGTTCTGTACTTCACCTTCACATGTGTGAGAAATGCCAGCCATGTTTTTCCATGACGATGTGTTACGGTGATGATCTAATACGACAGAAACCTCAGGTATTTCCCTGCCCCTCTCAACATCAGGTTTTACCTGCACTTCTGTCAAGTGACACGGTTTTGTTTGCAAGTTTCAGCTTGTGGTGCAGTAAAATGCCATGTGCGTGTCCTCCCAGCATCCTTATGTTATGCAGGTATTTCCAGCCAACTCTGATTATGAACTCGAAATCCTTGTACTGCAGCTGTACTTGAGCTTTGTTTCAATCGACCAAAGCAAAGACCAGTGTAACAAAAAAACTTTAATTGTCTGTTGTGTCAGAGTGGCAGACTGGATGCCTCCAAACGGGCATACAAAGATAGATGGTGACAGTTACGTTACTTAAATAAAAGAACAAATGCTGGATTACAGCCAGAGACAGAAATTCAGACAGTTTGCAAATTAAAAGCACACAATCCAAATGCAGGCAGCAAACACACCATCATGTTCATAAACAGAGAAATCACCTGTGTTGCTTTTCACTGCCTTCACTGTAAATGAACCACAGGTGAAAAAAGGCTGGAGGACATCTGGTAAATGGAAATACAGATTGGTTATGACATGATGCTAAAACTGTCATTACTTCTTTATTTTGAAAATATGAAGTTAAATACACCACACAAGTGTCAAGGAAACAGGAGGCGTGGGTAAAGGGCTGTGAGGTGAAAAGATAGAGCATTTTACAGTGAATACAGGCTTGGACCTTTGCAGGTATGTCACTGATCTTTCAGCTGAATGGGTGAAAGAAATTAAATGCAGGTTTGTGCTCTTATTGAAGCACTGGCTGCACAGCAACAAGAAGACTTGTGCACCTTCTGAGGTGTTCTGTCTTCCAGAAACCATTTCTTTATTCACTTTATGCAGCATAGAATGGAACAGACTGTCTGTCTCAATGTGCTGGAGAAGAAAAAACTCACCGTATAACTTTATGTTCCAAGTCAGAACATAAAGTTCTCTCTCTCTCTCTCTCTCTCTCTCTGTCTCTCTCTCTGTCTGTGTCTATGTACTTTATTATGACCAGCAGGAACTCATTTCTAAGGAGCTTGATGTTTAGGGCTACGATTAGAATTGTGCTCAGGTTAAGATTAAGGTTTGTCATTAACTGGTTATCATTGCTCAAAGAATAGCTGTGCAAACGTGTGTGTGTGTCTGCGTGTGTGGCAGTGATTCAGCTAACTCTGAGATACTGCATATTTTCAGTATGAAAGTCTCAAATCATGCATGTAACATACTTATGTCGATATTATCTCTTATGAAGGAAAACATGTGTTCTAAGGTTGAGCTGTTGAGCTGTGAAGGTCTCTCTTTACAGGGAGAATAATGCTGTATTTGTGTTTGCTTTAGTTTATCTATTCAAGACACATACCCCCTTCACACAATAATATAGTGTCCCTCTAGTCTTAAAGCCCTTTGCACAATACAGTTCCATTCAAACACACCTGTCACTACAGTCTTCTCACATCCTGAAAGTGGAGCTACAAAGAAATCAAAGAGAAATAACTTTGACAGCGACCGATTAAACAGTCTTCACTAATCTGGAGTAATAAAAATGTGTATATTTGTGATTTGACAGCTTTGTTCACCTCTTTATTAGTGGGAAAACTGTTGCATGTTTGGACACTCATTTACACATTAACAACAGAACATATAACCCTGACCTGATTTGCACATGTGACCCTCTGATCTGGAGTCAGATGCACTACTGTTGCACCAGAGTCTGTGTAACAACTCGACAGTGGGAAGTGAAGACATTCTGAGTCAGATGTACAGACTCATCACATTTATTTGGTCCATGAATCAGCACTGAACATTACAATATTTATGAAAACATGCTGTTTAAAAGCTTGACAACTGAAAAGCAGTTTAAAGTGTACATTATTTTGTCTTGTAAATTAAGCTGGGTATTTCTATATATATATATATAAATTGTTAAAACATATTATTCAATAACTAGACCACATGTATATTATATACGTAATTCTTAGACTTATATATATGGCCTTGCATGTCTAAGCAGAAAATCTCACCCTTGTGATCTGCATTTATGTGTTCTACCACTGCATCTGTCTCCTGACACCTTTTGCATGTTCACAAACAAGAGTCTGGTGGCACAGGTTAGAATATAAATATACTGTATATTCCCTAAAGTTTTTAACACTTGTAATTCCCACTGGGACCACCCACATCTTTTCTAGCTCCTCTTTCACCCCTTGGTATTTCTCAAGCTTCTCGTGTTCTTTCTTGTTGATGTTACCATCGCTGAGCATTGGCCCAATTATTGCCACTGCCCTTGATTGTTGTTAATCAACCACTATGTCTGGTTGATTAGCCAACATCAGTTTGTCCTGCTGGATCTAGATGTCCCACAGGACCTTAGCTGTGTCATTCTTGTCCACCTTTGTAAGTGTCTTCCATCTTGACCATGGGACCTCTGTGTATGATGAGGAGCTTTCTTGACTTGACAGTAGCCTCTATCTCTTCCTTGGGTCAAACAATTATGCCACCAGATTATCTAATTAGAGGAAGGACATAGGTATTGATGGCTTGGATGTTGTTCAACCCATTTCGCTGACTGTTGAAAACCTTCTTTACTTATTGCTGGTACTTGGCGGTGGTTGATCTCCTTACTGCCTTGTCATGGTTCCCTTTTGCCTGAGGGTCCCCAAGTGCTGCACTTCTACTACACTGTCCTGAACTCCACTCCATGAATTCCAGCCATAAATCATACCAAAGGTGCTAATGATCATCATTCCCATATGTAGGTTGAAGCACAGTCATTACCTGAAGCAGAAAGCTTTGTATGAAGCTTAAAACTGGGTGAAGAACAGCCAGACTCTGCTACCAAGGTGAGGTTGAGGAAGACATTTTCATGTCACAGGTCATATACCATTGCAAGACTTACAGCAAAAAAAGACACAAGGTAGTTATACTACATCTGTCTGTCGAGCAGCGCCAGCAGCTCGGAAGTGGCAGAAAACTGTGGAACCCAGGTACACCATCCACTGTCCGGACAAATCTGGCCTGAAGTGGTCTTCATGGAAGAATTGCATCCAAAAGACCAAACCTCTGACATGTAAAGAAGACCAAGAGACTAAACTATGCACAAGACTGGGTTGCAGAAAAATGGCAGCAGGCGCTTTGGACTGATCAGCCAAATTTTAAAATATTTGGCAGAAGCTAGAAGAGCAGTACAATAAGACTGTCTATAGGCAACCGCAACGCCTGGTGGAGGTTTCCTGCAAGTCTGGGGCTACATTTCTGCAAATTAAGTTGGTCAGGATTAACGGTGTCCTTCATATTGAGAAATACAAACAGATAATTATCCATCATGAAGTACCATGAGGGAGACATCCGATTGGCCCCAAACATATTCTGCAACATGACAATGACCCCAGACAAACAGCCAATGTCAACTGGAACTATCCACAGCGTGAAGAAGAGCAAGGAGTCCTGGAAGTGATGTTATGGCTGCACAAAGCCCTGATCTCTACATTAATGAGTGTGTCTCAGATGACATGAAGAGACAGAAGGATTTAAACCAGCCTACATCCACAGAAGATCTGTGGTTAGTTCTCCAACATATTTGAAATAACCTACCTGCCAAGATCCTTCAAAAACTATGTGCAAGTGTACCTAGAAGAACTGATGCTGGTTTGAAAGGTATTCACACTAAATATTAAATAATAAATATAATTTGATTGATATTTTGTCTTCTGTTAGCTCACTCTGCATTTCTAAATTGAGGAAAAAAATATAATATTGCCTGCCTAAAAGTTTTGGACAGTAGTGAATATACAGTATATTGATGCACAACTCAGACTCTTCTACATATATTTGTAAGGTTTATGTCAAGTAAGTCTTTCACCTTGATGTAGTTTGAACATGCAATCTCCTAATCTGGGGTCAGAGATACAACAATTGCACCACAGAGTCTTTCTGCTGAGGCAGAGTAGTCGGCACACAAGATTCTAAGAGTTTTCTTTCAGGCAGTATTTGAACAATGTTGTAAGTTTATTCGTTTATCAGTCACATTCCTAACATCGATATTCAGACATTTATGAACATCAAACATACAAATAACATATCAGATGATTGTGCGCATAGCAGATAAACCAGGTTATACTTTATTCCCACAACATAACAAATATCATGTGACTGCAACAGAAAGGTAATGATGTCTCTTATCTCATATTTTACACAAGTTTTTTCATGTTCTTTTTACAGGATATGAGAACATGGATAAGTTAAATCTCTTTTCCTCAGAATTTTGTTTAATTATAAGTCATGCACTTAAATTTGCTGCGTTCAATCCCTTGTTGTGTAGTGACAAAAACAATCCTTTCTGCACCAACCACATATTAGGTTAAAATAGGACAGACATGCCTGTGATGCAGCAGCATAGTCCACACCTTCACCTTACATTGATCAGGATCATGGAGCACAGACAGTGAATGCAGCAAATCTGTGTGAAATCCTACGTCCACACTCTCTGGTGACTTTACTCCCGGCAAGAAATGAACATGTCACTACTCAGTGAGGTTCAACAGTCACACCTTGTCTTCGGGCACATTGCTGTCTTGTTTGCCCCCTCTCTTGTCTCTATTCTTCCCAAAGGAGAAAGAAAAAACCCCACCTGCATTCTCCATGGCTGCTTTACCTCCCCTTACGTCGCCTCTCAGTGATCTCTGCTCATAGTCTACAAGGCTGCCAGGCAGCATGTTGGGTGTGGAGGGAGTTGGCGTAGTTGCTCCCCAAATGTACAAAGTGTCCCCCTCTGGACAAGGTGGGAGACCCTTGGTCAGATAGCTGGGGCTCGGACTGGCAGAGGACAGAGTACGCTGGCTGCCATTAAAGCAGCTTGAGTTGTGGTCTGTGGAGCCTTTGCGTGAGTTTCCAGAGGAGCTGAAGTTGGAGGAGCGGTAGTTGTATGCTCTCCAGCCAGGACGCTTACGCTGGTGACACTGGCATCTTAGGATGCGAATGAAGGCCAGCTTGAACTCGCGATTGTAGCAGGGGTAGATGATGGGGTTCAAGCAGCTGTTGAAATAACCCAACCAGAAGATCACTTTGAAGAGAGATTCAGGTGGGCGCAGGTTCACATTAAAAGACCCTGGGGGAAAGACATGGCGGAAAAGAGATAGTTATATGATTGGACATGATTGGACTAAAAATGACATAGGTGATGAATTTGCAGGTGAATTGCAGGTGAGTTTAATTGTGGCAGCATGAAATGGTTGTGTAACAAGTGGAAGCAGGTAGCTATGTCACTCTTTAAAGTCTGAACTCCTGTTTTGAAACCTAAAAAAATGTTGCAATGTGGTCAGTGCCATGTGGAAGTTTTAAAGACTCAAGTGGGCAGATCACCTGTGTGGACCATTAGATGATAGCTGTCAGTTACACTGGTGTCCAGTAACATGTATTATTGTCTATTGTCCCCTAAATGGGGAACATAATTTACAAATTTGACATCATGTGCTATTGAACACATGGTGGCTGATCTGTATGTTCTTAATCCTTGTTTAGCTTCATGTGGCAAACCAGACATCTGCTGTAGGTGTATGCATACACTGACAGAGTTTTGTGTGTGTGTGTGTGTGCATTCACACTGTCTATGATGCTACGTTTTACCCAGTAGGTGGCAGCATTTAATTAGAATTTCATGGAGTTGCATATCAGCAGAAGGCAATAAAAGAAAACGAAGGCAACTAAAGTGCCTTCTTTAAAAAAAAAAATCTCTACATGCACATTCGCTGTTCATTTTAGGTTCTTTCCTGAGAACACAGAGAAACCTTTACTTCTCTATACACAAATACTGTGGGTAAAATGAAAAACACTGAACTATAAAGCAGACAATAGCCAATAACTAACGACTCAGGTGAAACTAAATCAGACAAAAGCCAACATCCAACGACCCTTTGACGACTTAACGACTCATCTAACCTTTTAGTTAACAACTCACACCCCCTTCCTGTCCAAACCACACCCCATGGACCAAGAACCTGACTGAGTTTATAAGTCCCAGACTCTCCACCAGTCAAACAGAACTGAAGAAGCCTCTTGGATGAGAGGCGAAACGTCTTCAAGAAATTCAACTAAGTCCAGTTGCCTTTTTTTACTACACTTTTGGATATAAAGCAAGATGCAGTCTAGTTTCTGTGCATGGACACAACACATTTACAGTATATACATATTTATGGCATTTAACAAGTCTTTTTACACATTACAAACAAATGATGGAAAAAAGCATGTAAAAAATATTAACAGGCTCATCACATAGTCTCTACCCTCACTGCATTTGTTCTCCTACTGTGGCCAAGCTGATAGAGAGGAAGAATATCTCACACCACTGAGGTGAGAGGGCGAAGTCTGAGGATAAAAGGAATTAAAAAAATAAAAGGAAAGACTATTTTGTGTGAGATTAGTGTGAAAGAGAGAAATGGACAGACTAACTGCATGTTGTGCAGTTAGTCTGTCAAATGTGTTGCTTTAGGTCAGCCTACAGACCGAGGATGCAATACATTAATCGCCAGATTTCAAGTGATAAATTATTCGAGGTAATATTTTAAAGGCAGGTGCATAGAGATCACAGCTTCCTTCTTGGTGAATATCAAATCGCTTATCATAAAGCATTAGCATTTATCATCAGTGATATTAGGTACATCTTTCATAGATTTGGAAGGGAAATGTTGCAGGTTTAGGATACAATGAAACAGTTAGTATGATGCCACAAAATATTGCCAGCTCACAAACATTGAAACACACACACATACATTTAGGTAATGTGAATAAAAGTGAGGAAGCAGGACTTTCATTTACTTTCATTAACTTTCAATTAGTTCTGTGTCTCCAAAATGACAACACTACAGCTGGTGATGTGTGTGTGTGTGTGTGTGCGTGTGTGTGTGTGTGTGTGTGTGTGTGTGAGACAGTCTGTTGTGCTGTGGATGGATGGTCCTTGTGGTTGCTGGTATATCAACACACTATTTTTGTGGCTGGGCAGCTGCTTTAATGTGATCACATGCCTGTGATTGAGATACAGATTAAGATGAGAAAAATCAACCTTCTACCTCAATTTATGTCTCTCTTTGTGTCTTTCTCTGTCCAACACACCTTGAGGTTTTTTGATGGCAACTGTCATAAAATAATGATAACTGCATCACAGGTTTCCACATTTCTCTTTTTTTTTGTCTTTTCCATATTGAATGTAACAAAAAAAAGAAACAAGAAAAAGTACCAAGGAACAATGACCTTTTACATTATATTTTACATTAGATTAAATTGATACTAATCAGTTGATTAGTTTGTGCTCATGTGTCAACATTTGAAAATAGCAGCAGCATACAGTATATTATACAAAACAATGCTCTCTCTGTGCCTCTTTCGTCTCATAACAACCATAACAAACTTTCTGTGTGGAGAAAGATTCTGCAGGGCTGGGTTATTTTGGTCTCCACAAAGACCAAAGACCAAACGATGAAACATTTCTAGCGTGATCCACTTTAAAGTACTGGATAAAAGAGGAGGATACTGGAGTGACAACATGCCCCTCTGTCATCACATGTGTTAAGCTACATGTTTATATATTTAGGTTCTGTGTGAATGCGGTCCTTTTATGTCCCTTGAAGAGTGTTTATGTTGAAAAGCTGTAGTGTAAACTGCAGAGGATGAGAGAGGGGCATGGCTGCAAGACAAAGGTCTGGAGATGACAGTGGCAGAGTTGTTGTTGGTGGTCTCACCACTTCTGCAGAGAGAAATCTTTGCACCTCCTTCCTGAGGAGAGCCACCCCCCAACACACACACACACGCACACACGCACACACACACACACACACACACACCAACACACCCACACACACCTCACTGTAAGAGACAGGAACATCTTAACAAAACAAGGCATCCTGTTATTGTCATCGCTGGGTGATATTTTGTACCATATAGAGTGCGAACACATGCCCCTGCACACACACACACACAGACTTATCCTAAGTACTACTGGCCTAACCATAACCCTTAACCTAACCAAACTAAATCTAACCATGGAACATGTCTTCACCTTAAAAGGCAGTGATTTAATGGGGACTTGCTTTTTGACCCCATAATGTGACACTTATCAAAACTTTTGACTGGTAGTGTAGGTCCCCACAACATAGTAATACCTGGAACATACACACACACACGTTTGCGCTTCTATCACAGTGAGGACCCTCATAGACATAATGCATTCCCTAGCAATTTACCCTAACCCTAACCATCACAACTAAATGCCTAACCCTAACCCTTACTCTAACCCTAACCCTAAAACCAGTGAAAAAAGTGAGGACCAGCCAAAATGTCCTCACTTTGTAGGGTTTAAACAATTTTCGGTCCTCACACACACACCACAGCTTTGCACAGCTATTCATCTTTGGAAACAGCACTGACTTCCATTCATTTGGACAGCCTAAACAAAGCTTTATCCCTAAACATACCCAGTTAATACCTAACCTTAACATTAACCTAATCATAATTCAAATCTTAGACCTAAAAGTAACCAGTTCCTCCTAATGAGATGCTGCCTCATCGTGACCAGGTAACAGACACAAGTACACATACACACACCAAAAACCCACATATGCTGTTTCATAACACCTGTAAATATGATTAATATGCCCTGATCTAAAAGGACAGGAGCATCATTATCCTTGCATATTGCTTTCAATGAAACTATAGCATGAAGCTATTTATGGAAAATTGGGTTGACATCCCAGGGACCTGCGTGTTCACCCCCGCTGCCCTGTGGCCCCTTAACTGGGTAGCTCTGCCATTTCCTTTCTTCTCCAATACTTTGACACCTAATGCTCTCATTATTTTCCCCCTTCGAAAGACATATCAATTACAGCACGTCTGCTGCTCCATGTAACAAAAAGAAACTACTCACACGTGCACACATGCACACAGTTACAGTAACTTTGCCAAGAAACACATACACCGAAACAATTGGTCAACACCTCCAAGTGTTGGTTTCTCTCACATTTGAGCACACTGCTTGCACCCGTTAAATGTGAACCCTTCACAGGACATTAGTGCCTGTGCTTAGTGCTAAAAAGCTGCAGGGAAATGTGTGTAATGAAATAAAATGCTGTATCTCCCCGAGGACTAATGATTTCTCTTTGGATGAGTTGAGACAACAATAAAAGGAAAAAAGAAAAGCTAAATGAAACACTAAACATAAAGCTTAATTCTTTCTCTGAAGCTTTATTGTCCTCTGCGTTTTTCCACGCAAGGCCATAAAATGTCTTTAAAGTGAAAATATACTCCAACAACCATTGAGACACAGGAAACATTCATTATTCAGTTCAAGCTCTAAATGTATGTAATCTTTATGTGTAACCTGCGTCTTCATCTGGTTGTTGTGCTGTGCACCACACTACTGGTCAGTCAACACGCACATATATGGTTCGGAAATTTCATGACAAGAGTTCAAGTGCCCATGGCGCTCATGTGGAGGACAAAGTGGTAGAAGATGAGTGAGTGAGAGTTCAAGTGCTGCTCAGTGAAAGTACTGTATACAAACAAAATCTGTTGTTACACTATACTGTATGTCATTGTACAGGAAAAGATACTGAGACATAATACAACTTCTAACCCTTTTTACATACATTGAAATGCCTTATCACACATATACAAAAACATTTTAAATAACCATCAGATTATCATGGAACATACCAGTTTATATAATTATATTTATATCTGATGTTAGACCAATTTTGTCATTTGTAGTATTTGTAGCATTTTATCATTACTTCATTTCTGCTTTACTAACCGAAGTGAGGGACCTGTTTGTGGGAAAGGCGCCATTTGGGACTTTAATTAATAATTGTGTCAATGAAAATGGTGAATGTGGTCTTTAGTCACTAGTCTCATTAATTTTGACTATGTGTCAACACAGTGTAATGAAACTCCAGTGTGTGTGAAATTTAGGAGAAACAATAACTTGTTAATGACATAAAAGGACGCATGATAATTCAAGACCTGAGACATAACTACTCTACACTATAGGACTGGGATACTTATGCTTGCCATTTATGTGAATCAGGCTGCTGAGGTTGGCGATTATGAAGCAGAGACTTCACATATTTCCTTTAAGCTGCTTATAGTCAGCAGCTGAGACTTCAGGAGAATAGTGCGACTCAAACTGGCAGCGTCAGTCCAGCCTCACTTCCATCTTTTAAAATCAGTGTGGACAGATAGGGGCGAAGCAGCTGCGGCCTCACTCAAGACAGACATGGACATATACGTGAACGTAAACCCACATAAATATTTTATCACCCCTCCAAACACATACAGAACATTGAGCACTAACCAAGCAGCTCCCACATAATTACATATTAGTGACAGTATCCAGAGGAAGTAGCAGGATAATAACTAGTGTGAGGCAGGAAATCCTGAGTGGAGGCGAATGAACAATCAGCAAGCAACATGAGGAGGGTCATGCTGCACTATGAGGCATCTCAGTTCAGGTGTGAGTCAAAGCAGGGGCACAAACTTAAACAAAAGCTACACTAGGCAATTTTACTGGAATAGCAGTTGAATGTTGACTTTTATCGTCAGGTTATTAAAATATATTTTGGAATTGTGGCTGTCTGTCCCAAGCTCCTCTCATCAGATAATCGCAATCACAAATCCCCATCTGTGAAACTCATTGTTGATCTTGTTACATGTTTTATTACATTTATTGTTTGACTGTTTTAGATTCTACTATTTTTGGTTTCTTCTCAGTGTAGACAGTTTTTGTCAGTGCAGCAACACTAGACAGCACTGAATAAGAATTCCTCCTTGGGTGTTTTGATCCATTATTAAGGCCCTGAATTCACAGATTACAGTCACAACACAGTAACTTGCACCAACATAAAAAAAATCACAGTTAAAAAGTCTGTATACCCAGTAGGTGCAGTAATTTCAACAGCAGATTTGAGTGCATGTTCTTTCTGAACTGCACTGTGATTGGTCAAAACCTCCTGGGAAACAGTAAATTGAGCAGTGACAGCCTACTAGGGTGTGATGGGCCTGCCACTAGGTGGTGTCTGATAAATGACTGTGAGTTGCCTCCTACAACTGCCACAACACTTGACAGGAACTGGGTGGACAAACATTGTTTCTGGTGGGCTGTCTGCTGCTGGATTTCAAGCCAGACCTGGGGCCTTTGTTAGAATGTTTCCCTGTAGTGACAAAATGGTTCAATGAACTGTGTCTTTGAATTGATTTTTGATGAAAAATAAACCATGAAGTTGCTGTTGCTGCCTTGGTTTTATTTTGAAAAGCAATTTTTTTAGATCTGTAAGTCTGTAGTTTTGCGTGGAAGTGAGTCATACCAAACACCTCTGATTTGCATAAAGTTACCAGTGGCCAATGAGACTCCCAACACCTAGTTCTGTTTTATTGTTTCTGACCACAGTCTTACTCATTATATACTCATAATCAGGTCATTCCCATCACTTGCTTTTCCACGCCCCCTTCCACTCACCTGCAGCTAATCAGTTCCCTTGTATTTATACAGTCCACTTTCACCTCACCCTTGCCAGATTGTCTCCAGCCTTCCCACACCTTTGTTCTTCTTCTTCCTGCCTGATCTGACCTGTTTAGTTGTGTACTGACATCTGGATTCTTGCCTGCTGGTTCTGGTTTTGTTTGCCTCATCTGACTGACTCCCTGGTATTTTTGACCCTGCTTGCCTGAAAGTAAACTGAACTCTCATATGAACTGATCCCTGTTCTTGTGTCGTGCTTTTGGGTTCTCACCGGCCAGCCAAGCCTTTACTTTACCTGGAAATACAAGGCTTCACCAGAATACACTGCACGGCTGTTTATATATACAATGAATGGGTAGTGTATTGCACAAATGTCTCTCTCTAAGATTACTTGATTTATATTATATTGTAAGGTTATTATGGAATTATTCGTCATCAACATAAAAAAACCTACCTACAATGTATTTCTTTTACAAATTTAATTTTAAAAATGATACAAGGCTTTCTGCTGCTTTGGCATGAGGTATCAGTATGTTACATCACAGTGCAGAGAAACGTAACGACGGCAAGTTTCATGGCGCTTTGTTAATTAGTGTGACATAAGCAGGCCCCTCCTGAACCTCTGCTCCCTGCCGCCTCTGAAAATCACAACACTGGAAGATTTTATTTAGTATGTGCTTTCAGTATTTTACTGAATCAGCCAATAATCCCTGCTATGTGACACTGCATAGTAATCCTGCCCCAGGTACTGATATAAGTGTTTCATGTGCGGATGCGATGAGCAGAGGCTTAAAGTCAGGAGTCTAAACATTTCCACATGAACACCATGGACGCACACATACAAACACACACACACACACACATTCATGTCCATACACGCACTAACCACAAGGTGTTAATAAAAGTTGAAAAGTATTTGCCTAAAAGTATCTGTGCTTTGACACAGCAAAGATAACCAGTATTTTTTATATCATCTGATCATCATAGTGTGTGTGTTTTCTAGTTATATGTATTACTTATATGGGGACCTAAATCTATGTAGTGCATTATGGGGACTTGTCATCCTTATGTGTACAAAAAGCAAGTCCCCATAATGTAAATTATTCCATTTTAAGGTAAAAGTGTTACATGGTTCGGATGAGGTTGGGGTTAAGCCAGTTGTATTATGGTTAATGTAATTCTCCAGGAAAATAATGTAAGTCAATGTAATTTCCTCTGATGTCATGGAAACCATACTGTGTCTTTGTGTGTTTGTGCTGTGAATGATGACACAGAGAACAATGAAAAGTCTGCACCAATCAAAGCTCAAGTCTAGGGATGAGAAGAGGTATAGGACCAGTTGTTAAATTCCATGTTTATGTTACATGGCGTGCTATATTTTCTCTCTTTTTTTTAGATATTCATTTTAATCCTGTGTGTGAAGCTCATTTTGCACACATGAAGATTAAATGAAGTCCAAGAAAACTTGATTCAAACATGCACATATAAATCTGATTTAATCAAATTCAATGGTTTGAGGTGGTTTTCTAAATTACTTTGTCTCTCTTGGTCCAGGTCCAGACTCTATTGGACAAGTCATTCATAAAACCTTGACTGCAAACCCTAGTCAGGCGTTTTTGTTTAATAAATGCAGACGATTGTGCTTTGCATTAGTAGTATTCAAGAAGTGAGTATGAATTATCTGATATTATGAAAGATAATTTATTACGACTTTACTGCTAAACCTTTTGTAATGTGAGATATGTTGTGTTATTAATTTATACATAGTCTATATTGAAAAGGATGCAGATTTGGCAAAAATGCAGAGGGTGGCTCCCTAAACAAGATTCTATGTAAGGCCGCCAAACATTTAGAGTCAATCTTGCCCTTGATTAACTGACAAGAGCAGGGAAGGCCATAGTCTGTACAAATATGTGTATTTCTTGCATCAAAAGAGATTAATAATAAATCTGGGAATAATGCAACAATAACACTAACAATATTAGGATAAGCTTTTAAACATTTCCTCCTTGGGTGTTTTGATCCATTATTAAGGCCCTGAATTCACAGATTACAGAGTCACAACACAATAACTGGCACCAACATGAAAAATCTCAGTTAAAAAGTCTGTGTGTGAAAACTGTAAAGCATTACAAACACTGCATACTGATACAGCTCTATGCTCCCACTGTGCTATATTGAATCCTGCAATCATTTATGAATGGTGTTATCTTTTTACCCTAGCAATAAAAATTTAATTTAAAAATAAACTCCAGTATATTGAAAGCCACTCACTGGTTTGGTAACGATTAAAAGTAGTAAATGCTCAACAGGAGAAGCTATATAAATATGATTTACAGGGCCTGAGACTGCAGCAGTCTCGACATCAAGCTGTTTAACCTAACTTTAACCACAGGCATTTATTCATCTACTATTTTTCAGCAAGTCTTATTGAATGATATGAAACGTTAGATTGGAGTAAAATGTGTGCAAAGATAGTAAAGCTTGTATTTTTTGGAGTGCCATAAAAACACAGTATGACATGACCCTGAACGTACCTATGGGTAAGGCGAGAAAGAAGGGCAGCCAACAGAGCGTAAACATGCCGACAACAACTCCTAAAGTTTTAGCTGCTTTCTTCTCCCGGGAGAACTTCAGAAGTTTCACCGTGAGGGAACTTCTCGACTGATGCGCGCGGCCCTTGCCGGTGCCTGCAGTGCAGGGCTCCTCCTGCACTTGAGATCCCTTGTGGATCCTGAGGGTCAGCTCGCCGGAGTTCATCCTCTCGCGCATCACACCTGCCTCCAGATTTTTTGTGGTTCGTTTTGCGACTATGTACACTCGGCAGTACATGGCGAGAATAACGACTAGGGGGATGTAAAAGGAGCCGAGGGAGGAGAAGAGTGCGTAAAACGGCTCCTCGGTGATGGGGCACACTGTGTCGTCCGGCGACGGCGGCTGCTTCCACCCGAACAGAGGCCCGATGGAAATGACCACGGAGAGCACCCACACGCCGAGCATGGCCAGCAGAGCCCGCTTCTCCGTCACGATGCCTGGGTACTGCAGTGGGTGGCTCACTCCAATGTACCGGTCGATGGATATTACGCACAGGCTCATGATGGACGCGGTGCAGCACAGCACATCCACCGCCGCCCAGATGTCACAGAAGATCCTGCCGAACACCCAGTAGTTTAGGATCTCCAGAGTGGCGGACACCGGCAGCACCGTGGTGCCCAGCAGCAGGTCAGCGATGGCCAGGTTGATGATGAAGTAGTTGGTCGGGGTCCGCAGGTGCCTGTTGCACACAACCGAGAGGATGACGAGGATGTTCCCTGCGATGGCGAACACGATGAAGGCGCCCAGCACCAAGCCCAGAGGGACGGCTCGGGTGAGATCCACCTCGCTGAACTCCGTGTGGTTTCCGCTGGAGCTGTTGGTGAAGTTGATCTGGGATGCGGCGTCCGGAATCCCATCGAGTTCCGAGGAACCGTTTTTCCAAAACCGCGTGACATTGTCAGTGCTCAGACTCATTTTGATTCAGGGGGTCCTCCATAGCAGGCTTGAGATGACTTGTAACTGCAACGCACATCAAAAGAGCTTTCATGGAGATCAATGAACTTTGGCTACATGCCCCAAATCCACATGGCTTAACATGGCGTTTGCGCGTTCGTTTTCCAAATGTTGTTGGTAGAGACAAACCCGCGCACAGAGCAGCTCCACAGTGTCCACGCAGTCCCTCTCCCTTCACTCTCCTTTGAGCTCAGAGGAGAAGTGAGCGGGACAGCAGTCATCCCCTGCCTCCTCTCTGCCACAGTCAGCTCCCTTTACCATACACTGACCAAGCAGTCCAATCGAGCGCACATGACGCATTGTTCCACGAGGAGCTGTGCGTCTACAGAATGTTTTCTATCATTTTATGCATCGTAGAGGGAGCAGGGTTAATATGAAGTCTTGTGTTTAAGTGACCTTCCTCCACCTTTCTGTCTCTTTCTTACCTCTGGGGTTCCTTAAAAAGGTAAAAGATGCTTTGACAGTGGCAGGGAAAAAAAACCTAATACAAAAATGTTGATGCCTTTCCAGGTTCGGTATATTCTCCTGTATAAATACACCTTCAAACAAGGAGAGTTTGTTTCTCTGAGTGATTCATGAAAACATTAGAGGTTAAGCCAGAAAGGTAAGCAGATAAGAAAATCACTTAGCGTCTCCTCTCCTTGTATTTCTCATAAAATAGATTCCTATTATGGTAAAGCAAAGGAGTCCCTCAAAGTAATCTCATTTTGGACGTGAGCTCAGTTAGTGAGGAGAAACTGATTTTATGGCCTGAGTTCAGACACAGCACATTCCTGAAATTGAGTTTCCTCCTATTTAAGAATGTTTTGCCTTTGTGAAACAGCAAAAGAAATATCCTTTTTGTGAGTAAATTTTAAAACTCACCACAGTGCACTTGAAGTGTTTTGGAAATATAATAATTGGTGTTGTCTTTTCGCCATAAATACCAGGGTATGTACTAAGGCTTGGCATGTTGTTAGAAGTTGAATTAAAAGTGCATGTATTCAACTTCCATTCTTTATTTAAGACTCACCACTGTTTTCCACCAATCAACTGAAACCTCTCAGTCTTTATTTTGTATTTCCCTGTAATTAATCCTCTTTCACTCCTTCAGAAAAACTCAATCTCTGTATGCATTGATGTCCACCATACAGTTAATCCTTCAGAGCTTTCATGTTTGTATAGTTATGCAACTTAAAAATATGTAATGGTAAATATACTGTTTGTTGCTGATGAAACACTTATAATTAAACCTGAATTATTTGAACAGCATCTTCACACCCACACATTGACAGCTCCCGCCTCTTCCATATTCAAAAGAAAAACCAAGAGTGCAGGTGAAAAAAGCCAAATGCCTAAAATGAATTTTGTACAGAGCAATTTTAATGAACAGAATGGTTTTTGAGAAAAATTATTACATTCACATTTCTGATATAGGGCTACACCAAAAAGTTAATTTCAGTATAGATGCCAAGGAATTGTAACAACAGAGAAAAATCACATTTACTAAAGAGGCTCATTACAAAATGAGTGTTCAGTCACCTTCAGTGTGAAAATGACACTTGTTTGTGAATCAGTTTGGCCTCATCACAATTTCATGGGTTACCAAAAGCACTTATGTAAACCAGCTGGGTGAATTGAAGAACTCAGCACACCAAAATGATTAAGTGAAGAATTTGTATTGATGTCTATAAGTTCTCCAGATCTCACAATCTCCAGCTGTAAATCCCCAAACTCCCTAAAGTTTTACAATGTGGGGCAGAGAGAATTAATTCAGAGAAGAATAGACATTTAATGTTCACATTCTCTCAACACTTACACAGTCATACACACTCAGGCATTTTGAGCATCTTTCTAAAAAGATTAATCACCTTTAATTAATATCATTTATCATGGATTTTGATTTGACGGAAGACTGAGCTCTTTTTGTTTTGGCTGCTCAACAAGCTGCCAAGTGCTGCTGCTGAGAGACATTTCATATCAATCAACTTGGACAGGGGTGTCCTTCATTCTTCTGTGTGCTGGATCGATTTCTCATCTTGGCAGGGGAGGCAACACAAATCTTGAAATAACATAATCCACTTAAATTCTTAAAATGTTGCCATGTTTTCAAAATGAATGTGTTGTTACTTCTGGCCAGTTTTCAGATCTTCTGCATGAAACAGTTTTGCTTAAATGTATTTCCTGTGAAGAGTTAAGAGGTCAGAGGTTGGTTTCTCACTTTTTGACCCCATGCTTCTCTTCAAGGCCTGGCCTTTTGTCTGGTCAAGGCAAACACTGCTCATGGACACCATATGTGCAGCATGTCATCAAGAGAGACAAATACTTTGAATATATATTTTTTTATAAAGCAGCTTGATCTGTGCAGGGTGAGTGATTTTAAACTGACTTAACCAATGATGATACAACAGTAGCCAAATATTTGTTGGTTCCCACTGAAACCAACTTTTCAGGTTCCAAACCAATTCGATTCGATGTGAACTTTTGTGCAGGAACCGAAACTGTGAATGAGATGTTCTGGAGTGAAAACAGTGTTATCCTGCTGTGTTTTAACCCTGCAAAACACTGTGGTTGCTTTAGATAAATTTTACAGTGTTTTGAGGATATGATCCTTGTGTGTTTTTTTTGAGTCTAAATCCAACCACATTTATGAAACCACCTTCATTTCTGTCAAAAAGCCACAAGTTGTTAAAACTGTCATACAGATACATATCTGTATACATGTAAACAAGTACAGTGGAGTTGGTTTAGAAATATAAGCTCACACCTGGTCCTGGTAACGGGATTGTCAGTACCGCAACACTTTAAAAAGTGTAATCCATAGTGGTATTTAAATTTCATGTCGCCGGGAAACATTCCTGTGCTACACACAGGAAGTGATTAATTTTATGTCAAGACAGATGGAGGCAGCAGCAGTATTTCATTAGTGAACAGAGATGGCTGTGAATTTTCAGTGAAAACACAAAAAACACCTACACAAAGTTTCAGCAATAAATTGTACAGCTCAAAATAAATAAATAAAAAAAAACAAAAAAAACAGCAGTTTGATGTAATACATACTTCGTATCCCCGCCCACCCCTGCACTGCTGCTGTATACACACAGGCGCTCCCTCGGTCAGGTTTGATAGTATTTTTTCACAGAGTCCATTTTAAGACGAAGGACACAACTAAACAAATTATGTTACACTGTTCACAAACGCAAAATGGAGGCAGAATGATGATCAACAAACTGCAGCTTTTAGAGTACTATATAAAATACTTTACTGTCACAGTAATAAGTTCACAGTTGTTTTTGCAAAGGATATAAAATAACCTAGACATCACATTTTCAGTAGGAGACATGTCTTTGATACACAAACCAGGTGTATAAGCAGTTCACCTTATTGATGAATTTATCCTATCATTAGACAAAGACTTGCCTGCTGCTTTTGAGGCCCACACAAACCTCAAATCTATAGCTGCCCACCTGAATGAGTAGGCTCACGCTGCCTCGTGAAGTCTCTTCCTCACCATACATGGATGTTGTGTAATGTGCTGAGACCCAGAGAATACTGGGATAAGACTGGGTTCAGTAATATGATTTAGGAATGCCCATAAATAGACTTACGGAGTCAAGATACAAAGACAGAGACCATTATTAGTTTGTTGATGATTTCAGCCACTTGTCTTGGAGAGAGTAACAAGATACGTTGCATCATGCTGAACTACGAAGGTTTGAGGCTCTGCATTTTGTATCCGTCATGAAGAGGAAGTTTAATTCTAGCAAGTTTGGTGTCTGGGAAAATAACCTCCGTGTGCACCCATCACTGGTTATTTAAAAGCAAAGAGCCTGTTTTTGTGAAAGTATTTACTTTTAACTTTCGGCAAAATGGAAAGGAAAAAAAACCCACATGATTCTTTTGAAGTCTTATACTTCATTTTTGAATATTTCATCCCAGTCCGAATAAAGGTTGTGTTACTTAAAATTTGCTACATTTAGCTCTGTATTCTTATTCAGGGCTGGTATGTTAAAGCAGTGTTTCCCAACCCTGGTCCTCAGGGAACACTGCCCTGCATGTTTTAGATGTTGCCCTGCTCCACACCTGATTCAAATGAAGGGGTCTTTAGCAGGCTTTTGCAGAGCTTGATGATGAGCTGACCGTTTAAATCAGGTGTGCTGGAGCAGGACAACATCTAAAACATGGAGGACAATGTTCTCCCAGGACCAGGGTTGGGAAACACTGTGTTAAAGTATAAGTCATTTTTACTTATTATCTATTGGACAGAAAGAAAATGGGTGAGACAAAAGGAGAGGAAAAAAAGAGACATGGGAGGAGACAACATGATGGAGTGAGAAAGACGGTATTTGACTAACCCCCCCCCATGTGAATTCGCACAAACTCTGTGTCCTTAACTCACCACGGCTGAAGTGATTTACTGTATCAGACGATGCATCCTCCTCCTGGCTGACACTCTTCCAAACACAATCTCCATCTGTGCTGTCAGTGACCTCTTCACCTCCCTGGACAGTGGGCAAACAAAAACAGACAGCGGTGTCTTTGAAGCATAACTACATGACCTTAGCCACCTGGAGTGGTGTTGGAACTAATTACCAGCTTTTTGTGGTTGGTATTAACGACTAATGACCACCAGTTTGAAGTGAAAGTGAAACTTCCCTAAAAATCAGACCAATCATGATGTATATTTAAGCAATGTGACTACATGTGATTCTCATTAATTGCCAATTCAGTTTTGTTATTGTACTATGAGGAAACAAATGAGCGAAAAAAAATGTTTTTTTTTTTTTTTAAAGCTCACCAACTGTACACAATCTTCCCTTCACTATTAAAACTCCTTAATCTTCTGTGTTTGTACAGTGGAGATCCCATCTGGCCTCTTTTCATCAAAGGAAGCACAATATTCACTTCTCAGCTCATGGATGTGACAGACACAGCCACCTGGTAGCACATTTCCCCCAACATAGAACAACACTGAAACTGGATGGAAGCTGAGTTAATATTTTTGTTTCCCAGACAACCCTCATCAGATTCCAGCTCAACGGCTCTTTTTTTTTTTTTTGTAAAAACATAACATATTTTGGAGAATAATTATTATTTTACATATCTATCTAAGTCCTAAAAGACTGTCACTGAAAATGGCAAGTGCAGCCAAACTCTCATTTGGGACTTAATGTAGTGAAGGATAATCATCTCTGAATTCAGGAAAAAACAACAAATTAGTAAGCCACTTTTATTACTTACTTGCTTATTAGTTTAATAACCTTATAGTTAGAATTTTTTCTTCCCATGAGTGTGTTTGTCTATATCCGGCAGCTGTGAATCAGAGTTCTCAGCAGTGGTCTGGCGGAGTGGAAAGAGACGTGAATAATAACAACCATTCCACCACAAATCAAACTGCTGATTTGAACATTTAGCTAGTATTTTATGAATGTGCTTGTACTGCTCGGCTGGAAAAACACAAGGCAGATACCACATACATACAGTACTTTTCAATGTGTTCATTACAGATCACTCTTTAATCCCATGTTATTATAGAAAAGTGTGTGCATGTGAACAGCAACCCTGGAATTTTGCATGTCACACTCAGTTTCTGGGTTTTGTCATTTTCATAAAAGGGCAGTGAATAAAGTAGCATTAAGTATTAGAATGGATAAGGAAGAGATTATTATTTTCTCATCAGAAACAGTTGTGTTATCACTGTAATAATAAGATGAATATGGTCTTTACTTTTCACAAATGTTCAACAATCAACTGCCCTAAATCTCAGTGGGAGGATATTCCTATGCTCAGTGCTCCCATTCTTATTTTCTATATTTCTTCTCTTTTTATAGTATTTCACTTCACTTATAGTGTTAATGTGACAAATTACCACTGTGTTTTCCGAGTTTGTCCTGTTATTACTCTCAAATGTGGGTTACTGTTTTGTGCTCATTTCTTTTTGTCTGGTTAAAAGTAGAATGTTTTTAACAATTTGAACTATTACAGAACCATCATTTTAAAACAACAAAAGCCTGGTGATTACATCACACTCAGGGGAAGTCAGTGAAGAGTAAAGACCAGAGAAGATAATGGATTTCATCAAGGAGGCCAAATTGTTTCTGCTGTACAAAAGAGCAGATGAATAGCCTTCCTCTTGTTTGTTAAGAGCCTCGGTGATGATTAAGCTTATTTAGTAGAATATACCTGGACACACTGTCTTTCAGCTCAGCTTTTCTTTGGCTTTGTTTTGCTTTTGCAGCTCCTTTATTGTAATCTGCCTCCTTTACCACAGCGCTGGTGATCCAAGATAAGTGATCACACCTGGCCACAGCTATACAAGTATATATGCCATGCAAGAGGACATTTACTGCCATACATCAATATGGTACCTGTCCTTTTGGAAATGAACAGCTGGCAAAGAGATGATTTCCTCCCTCAGTGGGGAAACTGCAAGTTCAGCACGTTGCAAGCCACTATTTGTAATTGACAAAAAAAGGAACTGGAAGCAGTTAAGGTAGAGCACACTTTCAATTTGATAAAGCTCTGGCTTGATATCTGGCTGCCCCCACAGAAATACTCATGGCTCCTAAATCAGTGTGTTAGTGCAGGTTGTTTGACAAAGACAAAAATAGGGCCAGGGCAGGCGTGTATTTGTTGCCTCTTTAGGACTATGAGGACCTCATGGCCACCAAATGCCAGAACTTAATGGAGGTGAACCTCATTTCTTAATCTCTTCTTAAATTTAGGGCTAGGATTTTAATTGTGGTTGCGGTTAGTTTGTTCATCCATCAACTGGTTATGTTTAAATTGGGGACAAGGCTTTGGTCAGGCTGCCCAAATGAATGGAAGTGAGTATAGTGTCCTGGGAAGGATAGCTGTGTGAACCTGTGTGTGTGTATCAGGCTGATGTACTGTGGTGTAGCTGGGGTTGTAGGAAGGTGCATCCATCAGAAGGGATTCCTGGCCATTGATGCTTGAGACTAGAGAAGTTCTGGCAGGGGCCCAGGCTGTACATACACAGGGTGCTGCTGAGCAGACACTTTAGCAGCATGATGAGCCCGCACCATTAGATGATTGCCCCTGAGGTTTTTTTCAGGGAAGTGGGACTCATGTCTTCAACGTTTTTTCCCTGTAGGATCATGATAGTAAGGACTCAGATTCACCACAACACCACAATCCCTGGAATTTCCTCTGCACGTTTTCTGACTAGTGCAGAGGAAACGCCACTGGGTATTAGTCTGTGGTCTCTGATGAGTGAGTGATGTTTAGGTTGATACATGTAAACGAAACTGCAGAATTCCTTCCCCATATATAATCAGACGTACCTCCACTGACAGGTTTTAGTGCTTCAGCAAAGATGTGATGATTTGCTCCTTCAGAAAGCTTAAGTGTCCAGCTCAGTAATCTGAAAACTCAAATTTAGTTCCATATTCATGCGTCTGAGCTGCACATCATCATCAAATCTGAATAGCAGCAGTCTTTTGAATACTGTCTTAGACCAACACAAAGTAACTACCAATTTGTGTTTGGGGAAAATCACACTTGTATGTGATTATGTGTATTTGTGCATCTTTTTGACTGATGACCACCAGGTTGTGATTAAAAGAGTGTGATGTGGGACAAACAGAGGTGGCAAAGAAAATACTCAAATATAAAAGTGTCAGATCAGAAAAATGATAATGTTCTAACTCTCTGTTCATCCTTATTTGACACAAAACCACTTGTTTTTGACATGCTGAAGTCAAAGTTTCATCTATCATGGACCTTTCTTTAAATTCAGTTCTAGTGCTTATATTTGGCTCTGGCTCCTGTCTCAGCCCATCAAGAAAATTAAAATTGAAATACAGGGAATGTAGGCATTTGTAAATTAATGACAAGCAAATATCTGTGTGTTAATCAATGTGCCACAAGCCAAATTTAAACCTGGCATTGTGCCTCCAGAATTAGAAGACATAGCAACAGCCACCCATTCAAATTATGCACTCACTGTATATCAAGGGGGCCACACAGTGGAGCACATGGTTAGCACTGTTGCCTCACAGCAAAAAGGTTGCTGGTTTGCATCCAGGCGGGCTGTTCTGTGTGGAGTTTGCATGTTGGACAAGACAAAGACAAGTGATGCATTTTAATGACTCACACAAAAACTGCATTAGACCCATTATGGTTCACTTATCTTGAACAAGGGTAACCGGCAGGTTAATTAGTACACGCCCCTCAACCTAATTTGCATAGTTATAGAAACCACATGACCTCTTCTGCTGCACTGAACTTCCGGTTCATCCTTCAGGTACACTGCACGCGCTGTTGTCACGTTTCCGTTTCGGCCGCTTGTCGCTAAGTTTCTCATTGTTTCAGGTCTGTGCGCTTGTGTTTTGCGCTGGAATATTCGTGAGTTGTTCCCCGTGGGACGCGCTGAGAAACGGCTCGAGTGTCGTGAGGACCGTGTTCACCTGACGCAATGGAGGTAAGGTGGCGACGAACCGCGGACTCATGGCTTGGATGTATTTGTATGCAAACGACATTGGAACTGGCACCCAGTTTGTCGCTGTCTTGTCCTTGTAGCTCACATTACATGCCTAACTTTGCTCTCTTGCATTTTGAAATGTTATTATTTAGTATTTATATATTTAGTTTACTTTTGCATTCGTAGTTAGCTTATGGTGTGTTAAAATTAGGTTGTTATACCATTTACTTAATCAGTTTACATTTTGTAGTGTACTGTCCATCATTGGAAGAGTTATTTATTGTTTTGTGGTATATTTCTAGTTAAAATTTGCTTAATCTCATTTCTTAGGTTTAGAGTTACATACACACTAGTATTTTCATTTCATTTATGTTCAATATTCGATTGAGAAATCCAATAGATGAATTTGCATTTGTATCAGTCCAGGGAAACTAAATTAGCTCCCCAGTTTGAAGCTACAGTTGTTTTTGTGTGTCTATTTGGATTAAATGTGTGGATCTGAGGAGGCACTGCAGTTCCTGGTTAGCAGATTGAGAAGAAAGTTTATTATGGTGCAATACTGTGAGGAGCAGTTGCAGCGGTGTAGTACGAGGCCCATTGCGTAGCAAGGCAGTTTTCTTAGTTTGATCAGTGTGATCACATCTCTCTTTTTGTGTCTTTTAAATTTATTTAGTGAGATTTGTTCTCATTTCTGGTTTAGTGTGACATAATTTTAAACATCTGCACTGCAACACCTCTTGCAGCACTGAGCTGCAGCTCTTTGCTGTTCTTAAAAACAGATCCAGAGCCTCTAGTTCTCATTAGTAGGGTTAGTATTTTACTAATATAAATTAAAATAAACCTTACTTTTTTTTAATAAATTTCAAGATAAAACTGTATGTCACTTTCTGTATAAATTTGTGCACCCCCTGATATGAGTATGCTAATGTTAGCAGTTAATTTCTGAAGTCCCAAAGCGGGGTGGTCAGTTTCTTTGGTATTTGTCAAAAATCTATTGTAGCTGCCTTACCAGATATAACTTACCTTGGTTAGACGTATGCAGTCACATTTGCAGTTTGGTTTCGTCATTCAACTGTAATTAGCTAAGATGGTGTGCATGCATTCATAATCCTCAGATGTCTAAATGTAATGACTCAGTTGGAACCCATTAGTAGCACATTTTATCCAGTACTTTAATTTATGATCACATACCTTCATAACGCGTCACATTTCCTGTATCTCAGCTGTGACAAGTGAAATGGCTGATAAGCATCAACTTTACCTCAGATCTTGCTGCTCTTCAAGCTTCAGTTCGTCCATCTTTATCCTACTAAGTGAGGGTTATTTATTTGAATCTAACAAACATACATATTTGTGAATATCTTGATAATGGATTTTTTATATTATCCTATATGATTTACAACAATTTATTTTTTTCTGTTTGCATGTAAGGATCATGAATCTTTTTTTGTTTTTCCCCAAACACATTTTTCTTATCAGTACCCTGTTGGAATAGTGACACAAGTTACTAATAGAGAGTTCTGTTTTTTCATTGTAGTTTTACAAATAAAAGTGAAAAATGAAATCTTAATTGTTTGTGTAGACAGCAAGGACAGTTCATATCAATTGCAGTGATTTGCTGCTTGCTTGGTGAAATAACACAAGCAGACCTATTTTGTCCATTGATCCACAGAAAGAGAGCCAAAATTGGTCACAGGACCTCAGCTCTGGTGTTAATGAAACCTATTGAGTTTGGTTGAAGAGATAGCGAGTCTGCCTGCATCAGTGGCTCTCCATTTCTCTGATTATCCTGTGGAAACTAGTAAATGCACATCTCTGTGCCTGGGGGCTTAATGCAGCCAAACCTATGTGGCAAACAAACGTGGCTATTGGTCCTCAGTAGGTGAACAGAAAGGTGAGGAGAAGTGAACAGAAAGGTGAGGAGAAAGGAACAGTGACCTGCTGGAGCTGACAATTCAAATTGATTTTTCTTCTCTGAAAAGGGTCATGTTTTCCTTCACATTCAGGTGAACTGAGCTCATTGCTCATCCCACAGATGTGCTAAGACTTATCAAAGGCTTTTTTGTGTTTGGAAAATAATGTGTCTATATATTCCAAAGAAACAAACGCAACTGAAAATCATAAGGGATCAAGTGGGTGGATATTTGGTTAAAGGCCATAGGGGTGGGCAATTATTTTCCCCAAGGGGCCACAGGAGATACTTTAAATGTTGTTGAGGACCAATGGGCTACATTATTCTACAAATTCTGCTCAGTATTCATTTGATGTCTTTTTAAAGAGCAGTAAATTATGTTGTTTTGGTATGAATTGGGCAATATACAAATGCACAATAAACAAAATTAATGGCAAGGCAGACTTTACTCAGTTATTACTAACTATTGAAAATAAGAAACTACTCTTCTAAATAATGAATTCTACTATACTATACTAAGGTACCCTGTAGTGAGTATATTATTTTACACCACCAGCAGTGGCCATGCATGCGGTACACACTTAACTCACACAGACACACACTAACGCTAACAGTGTGGATGCGGTGCGAATCTTTGACTTTACATACAAGAGTGACAGAGCTTTGCTGTTTAGATAATAAACAGGGAAGGAGATCATGTTGATACTGTTCTTAGTGTGGTCATTTGATATAAGCTGCATGCGTTATATTATTACAATATTATACACAAGTGTTGATTCTGTCACCACGCATCGATCAGTGTATGGGAAACTCAGGAAACATTAGGTGCATTCCAGAGCCCTGTTATTTACCTTTATTATTTCTAATTAACCTCAAATATGTCATAAAATGTAGGTGATTACTTGCATTATATAGATTTGCCATGACCCTTCCCCCTTAAAAGTCAACAAAACATGTTGGCACATTCTTCCATCAGCATAACAGGGTCAGTATAAGGGGTGGGGTCAAAAAAATCAATATGTGAAATTTTGCGTGGCAATAGGATATCTTTTTTGAGACACCAAATATAGATTTTTTTTTTCCAGTATATATTTTTTTTAAAATGATGTTACAAGTAATAAACTTTAACTCAAGTTTTAAGAGAGCCAATGTTGTGCTGTTGTTTAAAAGTTAGGATGCAGAAAGGCCCTTGTTCCGACCGGGTCGCCAACCTGGGTCTCCTTGCTGCAGAGGCAAGAGTGCTAACCACTACACCAACTGTGTGGCCCTTGTTAAAACAGACCTGGAAAAAAATCTTGTAAAAACAGACTGTGAAAAAAAAACCTAATTTTTTCTAATTTTTCAAAATTATTTTAGGTGAATACAATATGCTTCTGTATTAACCTGTAGAAGTTTTTTAATTTTATTTTATTTAGTTTATTTTTTTGCAGAAAATTTGGACTGCATACATTCCTTTTCTGGATGTGTTCCAACAAAGGGATTGAGAAATAATTATACTGTATGGTGATTATAGCATAGCTAAAACAACAAATCTAATGGTGGCCTAAAACCCTTGCACAGTACTGTATATATGTTATCCATTACTAATATTATGTTGTCTTTCCTTGTTTTCTATTACTGTGTTATTTTAATTCTGAAGCGGCAAATGTTACACACCCAATTTCCCCATGGGGGTTAAAGTACCAGAATCGTCGATTATGCTGTTATCTATACTTTGATAGAAAATCATGAACACCTTTGCTGTCTTAAAATTTTTCTACATTCTGCCAGAGTGTGATTGGATTTTAACTGCTTACTGTGCCGTACAGTGCAGCAGTGAGGGTGCATCTACATTAATTATGCTGCCCTGCTCAATTTTGCAGGTTGTCATTTTATTCCCTGTCTGCACATACAGTAGAACAATAAGTAATTAGAACTGATTCATTAAGCTGTTTGGCCTGGTTTGTTGTAGAGAATACATATTTATAGAAAATAAGGACACATTTTCTATGGGAATAGATGTGGCCTTTTTTCCATAGTACAGTCTGTTTGGTTAGCCTCTGCTTGGACAGTGGAAAGGGTCTTTGAAAGCAGCGAGAGGTTTCTGATGCTAGGACCACGACCCAGACTCACTGAGGTCACACCCGGTCCCCTGTGGAGAAAGAAAAACTGTCAGTATATAAAACCGGCTTCACTTCATGAAAACACGATTCTCGTGTAAGCCCCTGCTGCCTTCAATGTATTAAAAAAAAAAAAGTACAACACAGCTGTGGTTTAGCTGGTATGCACTTAAATTGAAGGTCATTGACCCTCTGTTGCTTTTCCATCACATCCCAACAAGCATGAACATTCTGCATGAGTTCAATCTTAAATTAGTAACTGTTGAGAATAAAATCATGAGGGAAAGGTTACAACCAGGATCTAATTCTTATTATTACTGACACACATTATGTCACACACATACACTGTATGTGGAAGATTAAGTCATTTTTGCAGATAAATATGTGATTTGGTTGCAGGGGAGATGCAATAAATATTTGTGTTTAGTTTGCCAAATTATACATTCAGCAGACAAAGCAACTTTAGTGTTCATTTAGAGATGTGCCATGTGCACCTGCTCTGGCCAGATGCCAAGCAAGCTGAGCCAATGCTAAAGTACAGCATGCCAGCAACTCATTGGCTCAACATTTAGCAAAGATAGTTCTAAAATCTCATTAATTAACAGAGAAGTCTGGTGTATTTAGCAACAGCACTGACGAAAGCTGGGAAATATAAGTTGAATTACAACTCCTTCTGCTGTGTTTTAGTCTGCCCTCTGGTCGTGCAGGAAGTACTGAGTAAATCTTTTCAATTAACAGATGCTAATGATTGATAATGAGAAGAACTGCTTTGCTCGTCACTAATTTGTGTGTCGTGTATAAAATGACATTGTAACAGTTTCATGCACTCGTGCTGTGACGACCCTGCCCACATCGAGGAGGTACTATAGTAATGGAAAACGATGTGCCTGGTACCAAACCGAGTAGGTTGAAGCCATACTGTGCTGAGCCGTGCTAGAACTGTATAGTGGAAAAGCACTATATAAGACTTGACCCAACAGGTGTTCTTTGGCTGTAGATGCAGATCCTGAATCTTTCATAATGACCCCAATTATTAATCAATCAGAATTTACCTTTTTAAGTGTTTTTATGGTTTGCAAAGTATGACTAATTGTTTATTTCAGACAAGTCTGTATCAGTCTAAAATGTGTATTACTTCAATGCTTTAAAGTGACACAATGCAGGATGTTGACCTTCAAATAATGTCTCCAAGGTCATTTTAACATAGGTATAACATGGGTAAAGGCACCCCTGTCAAAGCCTGAATGGGTCCACATTGCCTGCATTGGCATCATGTGGGTTTTGGTTCAGCACCATGATGCACAAACAGAACTTAAAAATTCTACTTTATGGTTAAGGATATAATAAGAGGCTGGACAAAGGAGAATATTGGCCCGACTTTCACTTGCTGGTGTGAGCTGAAAGAATTGTAAAATCTAGGAAGATTCATTGGCTGAAATTGAATATACTACCTATAAATATGTTTGTATACATTTATAATTGCTTTTGAATAAAGCTTGTATCTGTGTTTTCTGTAAAGGGGTTGTTTTGCAGAGGCAGCCATCTTTTTACAGCACCTCAGATAGATAAATCAGCCTGTGTGAGATTCTCATGTTGAAGCAAAAGCTTACTATGTAAAAAAGAAGAATAGTATCTTTTCTGGTAAGTGAACGCCACCATAGTTCCCTGACATGCTTGTGAAAAGGAAGGTTGAGTGGAGGTGATTCTCCATACATTGCAATCTCTAGTCTCACATTAGATATTACTAATCTTACTGGACCTGTAAATGTTATTGTGTCACACACGGGTTGTTATTCACTTTTCACAGGTATTCTATGTGAGAGATGTAAAGAGGCTATGCTGTTTTGTCATGTTCCATAAGCTGGACCAGTTGGACCATGTTTTCCCCTCCCTGGACAGAGTTATCCTTTCCCAAAGGTAGACAGTGTATTTACTGGGTCATATATTTTGCTGCTGTTATAAATCTCAGCATCCAGGATCCTTCACAGCATCAAGTACATCTGCAGAGTCAATAATTGGCAACAGATAATATGGATTTGCTGATGTGAGAAACCATGAGCTGAGATGAGGGTGGAAAAACTCCTGCGCTGCAGTTTGAAGTGTTTACATAATATTTAAAATAATGTCTGGATGCACAATGTGAAAAACAAAAAAGTTTCTTCGAGGCAATGTGATAATCTGTAAATCTTTTCACAGGACTTTCCAAAAGGGGACATGTACATGAGTCAAAATAAACTTTTCGTGGAAGTTTGTAAATAAGTCCCAAAATAAGGCCTCACAGATCGCTCTCTTGACATTGAGCATAGCCAAACCTCTGTGAGGGAGATATTTTCATCCTGAGAATTGCTGTGGACTATGAGATCCTCCACCAGTAAGGAGGATCAGGGACTTGAAGTATTTCTGTAGATGATTGAAAAATGCTGTAGGTCTGGATGCATTAAAAGCCAGTAAGAGCAAGATGGATTACCAACATTTATTGAATTCCAAATTGACAGATGTGTAGAAACATTTCCCAGTTCAGCTCCCACTGCAAACTAATTTGAGGTTTTCCCTGCTAGTGATCGAACACAGATATGAAAACCACTTCTGGTTTGTGTCATCAATCACTTTTGTCATTTATACCTCACTTCAAAAGGGAAGTGTAAAGAAAAGCACTCTTGCCAGAATACAGTTACTCTTTATTAACGAGTAGCTGATAGAAATCCGTGTGTATTCTGTTTGAGGACAACGTGCAGTGAAACAAATAAAATCCAACCTCAGTTTGGTTTTTGAATGTTATGAAAAAGAGAGAACAACTTGGAGCACACAAACCTTAACGACATCCTGAGATTTTGGGGACACATGGTTGCAATTAGTGCTAGATGAGATGTTGGACATGGACATATGTGCCGTAGATTGTTAGAGATATTTATTTATTTGAGGCGGAGTGTATTTGTGTGGTATTTAACTTTTGTGTACATATGGACATTTACCAACCAAGAAATACCCTGTAACTTGTTCTAAATCTTAGTTTTGTACATTAAATTATGGCGGTTTATAATTTTGTGTGTGACGAAAGCAAATTCAAAGTGCTGTGCAGGTACATTAAAAAAACACTAAGAAATCAGTACAAAATTACATTATTAAAAACATTAATCTATGATAAGAAATAAAAATAAATACGAATTATTCCAGACCTGCAGCATTACAATATCTTCAACTTTTCTGATCTACTTTTCCTTGTTATACGTTGGAGAAAGCTTTCACATCACAGTAAAAGCCTAAAAATAACAAGATATTTAAGGTAACTAGTGCTAAAGTTGACATCCAGCTTCCCGGTTGACAGTTAAGCTAAAACTAAAAGAAAATGTAACTTTAAATGAATGTGCCCATAACTTTGTTAAATACAGTAAAGGATTTATAAAGGTCATAGTGTGTCAAGATACAGTAAGACTTTACATTTTCATTGTACACACATTAAGTTATGTTTTCTTTAAACAAGAGAGTAAACTGTAAAGTGGTTATGAAAATGGACAACTATTTATTTTAGTGAATGCTGCTTTGTGGAACAACTTAACTCTCAGCATTTACTCTTTACTGTATTTTGCATTGATACAATTTTGGCACAAAATAAATCGTATTCTATAAATTTTTTACACCTGTCTTTTCACAAAAATCAGTGTTCAGTCCTCTCTCGTTTTCTTTTTGAAAATGTTTATGGAGCTATTAACTAGAGTGAAAAAGGTGCCATTCAATTTTAGCTCAGGTAATGGATGAATGCCCAGGATGATAGTGATGAGAGACAATTAATTTCAAGGGACACTGGCTTTTGGAGAGGTGTCAGTGTGAGCTTGAATAAATGAAAATTAATTTTCATTAACAGCATGTTACTGGTGAATATTATGGGTGAATCACATATTGCTTCCTTTAGAGTCATGAATTATGGCTCATTGGCAAGACTGATGGCCTTGTCTCAGTATGACAACCAAAGGCTTAATTAAAAGAAAAAGTCAGATAATTTTTTCCAGACTTTTCAGAGAACAAGTAAGAGGATCAAGGTTGAAAAAACAGTGTTGCAAAGCTAAAATCTACTCACCCCAACCTTAAATAGATACATTTTCATGCTACAATAAAAGGACTGTAGTAGGGCTGCACAATATATCGGAAATATATCGTCATCATGGTATCAACATGAGAAATATGCATTGAGTTCAAATGGCGGCTTGAACTCCGATAAATGTTTCCTACACATACATTTGACAGTGGCGCTCTCCTTCAGCAAACATTGTGCAGCATGTGTGCTCTTTAACTTTCTCTGTTTCCTCCACTATTCATTTGAAACAGCGTTTGTTTTATCTCAGGTCAGTGTGTGTGGTTTTAGCATGTTTCTCTGTCATTTCTTTCCTTTTCGTTTCTTCCTGCCCAGTTCTATCTTGTGTGTGTACAGACACGCGCCCGCACACATGGAATGAAGAAAAGGTTAACTCAGGTAAATGATGAATTAAAAGCTTCCCAAGCGTAAAAATCAGGCTGACATATCTGCGATTGGAACAGGCATGGTAAATAAATTATGTCAGCATACATTTCTTCACTGTGTGGATTCATGCGGCAAAATATCATATTGTAGTGCCCTCTTCTTCTGCACATTTTTTATAGCATCTGACAGAAAATTTGATGCCATTAAAGCAACACAACTTAAAACCGGTAGAATGACTCCCCTGTCAAAGCCTGAGCACTGTGTAACTTCTGGATTTGGGTCCATACTACAAAAAAAGAACCACAACTTTCTACTTTTATGACATACATCAAAAACATCAGTCCTGTCTTGGAGATCACGGCACCATTGGCTTGTGCACATTATCTCAACAATTCTTTTTATGACAGTTGTAACAAACAACACTGTTTACTAACACTTCTCCACTACACATTTCCAGCATGGCTTGACTCTGCTCGGTTTGGTATCAGTCATGTAATTTTCCATTTCTTAAGTACCTCCTCTTACGTGGGCAGGGTCTTCATAGCTTGGCTGTACAAAACTGCCGTGATGTTGTTTTATATGCGTCACACGCATATAGTGATGAGCAAAGCAGTTCTTTTTAGTGTACTGAATCATTAGAATCTGTTAATTAAAAAGATTAGTTAAATACTTCCTGCATGACTGGAGTATAACTGATCTACAGTTCAGCATTGTTTGATTTGATTCCTCTGTCGGACCTCACGGTCATGACTCTTCCAGTAATGACTATTACTGCCAATCAGTGGCCGAGACATCACATTTAGTTTTGGCTCAGCTCGCTTGGAACCTCGCCAGAGGAGGTACTAAAAAAAGTACCAGGTACTATTGCTAGTAGAAAAGCAATAAAAACAAACCAACCAAAAAATGTTCAAGTTGAGCAGTACCGTGCCAAGCTGTGCTGGAATTGTGCAGTGGCAAAAATGCCATAACTATAGGGAAACCCCAATTGCAAATCCTACATTGTGTTACTTTAAAGCTCCAGTGCAAAACTTTGATATTTTTCTGCCTCTGGTCTTTCTTACGTACACGAACGACAATCAGAGGACTTGGACTTAAGTTTTTTAGAGAAAAACCAAATAGATTTCCACAGTCTTGTGTAATCTACGACAAAGAGCACTACCATATTATTCTCCCTTGGATTACACACTTCATGACTTCCCTGTTGCCAAATATCATTAGTAACCATTTTCAGTAATTTCTTAAATACAGGGCCTTACAAACACAATGAAACACAAATATTAAATCTTTCACTGTGAGATTTGATTTACCTGAAATTGGTTAAAATTGATTCTGGGGAAAACTTTAATTTCTACCTTCAAAATCTAACAGGATCTTGTACTCCAATAATTGTCATAATTTCAGTGTCACTGTGAGCCAGGAATAATTACTTCCAGACCACAGCGTCTGAGGTTGGCTGAATCCTCCCAACTCATGGCAGCTGCTCCAGTGCAGTGTGTTGTTTGGGTTTTTACACTTCTGTAGGAGTTCTGATGACTGATCGCTGACTCGGTTATTATCTAAACCATGTATTTGGCCTTAAGCCCTCAAATGATGTTCTGACTTTGAAGTGACACCTTTTTTAAGACAATCACATATATTGTTCCACCTGGAGCTAAACTCCACCTAGAGATGCATTTTGCAGATTTGTTTTACAGCATGTCTTAAACCTCTGTTAGGATGATAATACAACACTGAGAATCTGAGAATCACTGAGAATCCCTTGGGAGAAAGAGATACTGGGACAGCATCTGGCCTTAAACTATGGAGATTCTTAAACTTGTCAAGCATCTTGTGTGATTTCTTTTTTTTCAAGCTCTTGACAAGATGAGAATGATTAACACTCATCTTCACACTTGAATCTGCAGGAAACATGCACTTAACTACCACTCGTTCTGCTCTTTGGCTTTGAAATTTCCAGCATCAATCTGTCCATGTAAAAATGTTACTTCACAGAGGAAGATAACCCTGTGGATGACAGTGTGACCTGTGTTTCCTCAACTCAATGCTTGAAGAAACAAACCAGCCATTGCATGAATCTCTACCCCTCACACCAAAATACTGAAAAGTCACTATAGGACACAATACTTCCTTCACAGCTACAGTAACTGTTGTGCTGTGGGTGTTACATTGATGTCTATTTGGGACCCAGGAGCAGGCAGGCTAGGAGACAGGAACAGTTTTAACAATTTAAAAAATTCACAGTTCATGCTGAGGGGATCACAATCTTCCAACCATAGCAAGGGGCAGTGGTCAACAACAAAGATGAGCTCCTTCCAGCGGCGAGGGACAGTCCAGACCATGCCTGACTCCAAACAATGGCAAAAGACAGTGAACCGTTCCAATCCTGCAACGATACGCAGTGAATGCAGCATTTGGATCCGAACGGCAACAGTGAAGAACAGTATAGTCAGCATTCATAGAAAGAGGCTTAAATGCAGAATCGGCAACAAACTGGTGATAAGAGTCTGCAACACCAGGGTATATGAAGGTGGTGGCTGATGAGGTGATTAGTAGCTGGTGTGCTCCCAGTGCAGGTGAGTTGATTGCAGATCAGAGCAGGAAAAGCAGGAGGAGGCACAAGGAGGAGGCAAGGTGGATCATGACAGTGGGCTCCTTAAGACTAATTTCACCCGCAGACATCATGTGTGCTCAGAGATACACTGACATTACATTATTGGGGAAATAATTTACATGCTTAACATTGGTGTTTGACCCAGCGGCATCTTACTACTTACCCTAAAGGTTAACCAAGCATGTATATGGATAGTCTGGTATGCACAAGGCGGTATAAACAGCTTCTGTTCTTATTTGTGGCTTCCTGTCTCTCACTGTCATCCCTAGGAGGCTGTTGTGCAGCTTCCCATGTGAAAACTGCCTGAGTTTGCCAAATAGGCCAGGGCTTGGCTCCACGTTGGGTACAAGCACACAAGCTTGACAAGATATAGCCTTTGTTAATGGCTTATTTCTTTCCTTGTGCTTTATAGGTCACTATTGCTCAATTACAGAGACACTGATTTTAAACTCAGTCACATTTACCCCGATGATGTCATCAGTGTTGCCTCAGCACAGACTAAGTATCCGTTTTATGCCGTTATTGGTTAGATGACTGTGAAAAGATGACAGGAAATGGCAAAGGTCTTTGTCCTAACATGAACCAGGGTTGTTACTGCTTAATCTCCAGGCCACCATGAGACACCCTAAGAGTGCAGTCAACAGAAAGCCCGAGTAACAAAGTGAGAGATATGATGCTTAAACTGTGTAGTAGATTTTGAGATTCTAAATGGGAAAACATTGGGAAATTTCTACTTTGATTATGACCATTTCTGTTGTAAGTCCAACTTTGTGGATGTGGACTACTGAATTGGTTGAGTCCCACTTACATGTCAAAGGTATTTGGGGGGCCACAGGCAAAAGGGAAATGGTGTATCTTATAATTAACCAAAGTGAGTGACAGACCTCATAAGTGCACTTCATGGTTAAATACACTGATGCTGTGAAATTACAAAGTTTATGTCAGTTGCATTTGGCATCGTTCAGGGTTTTTCCACTATAGTGTTGTTACAGTATCCTGCACATGGGAGATTGTAGAGGAGAGATATTTTCAGACATGAACTACAAGTAATATCTTGGGATTTGGGACACTCAAACGTTCTCCAGAGATTACCATTCACAACATCAGGAAAAATCTCCTGAGGATCCTTGATGTTTTTTAACTCATCTATGCCATTCAGTTGGACCTTCCGTCCTTGCCCTGGTATAAGCACTGGTGGGAAATCAATTTATTGAATTAAGCGTGTCTGTTTCTACTCCTTGGGCCCCTGCTTTGCATAAACCCTTTCACAATGTAACTGCTTTAAAACAAGTATGTGTGGAGTCCTAGGCTTAAGTGGGCATTTAAAAAAATATATATAATGGAAGAAAAAAGATTAGATAACCGAAGTGCAGTTTTGTGGTTGGAAATGAACCAGGGCATTCAAAGGTGACTCTCTTTTAAGCATTCACAATGGCCATGCAAAATCAGGACAAAGCACAGCAGGAGGATTTTTTGTTTTCTTGCCTTTGCTCTCCTCATAAGTGTAACAATGTAAGGTCACTGAAAGTCCTGGAAATACAATGTTAATAATGTGGGTTATAAAAATCACACATGTAGGTCTGTCTAAACAGTCTTCTTTCAGATGTTGCAGTACTGATCTGTCAGAAACATATTGCTGCATTTAGGACAATGACTATCCTATCAATCACTAATTTCTCTAATTTCTCAAAAATGTTTTGTATGAAGAGATTGTGTGATTTGTGGTGGACCACACAGCACCACATTTTTCAGAAAAAAGACCACACTGAATTCATAGCAGAATTATTGCTTTGATATAATCTAATGTTATGAGCAATTACAGTCAACTTTTGTAAGTTTGTCGAAGTGTTCACATACGAGAATACAATATTTTTGTCATTATTGGACAGAGAGGCATTTCGTAAAGCTGAGTTTGAATAGATATTACATCCTACTCTCCCATAAAACTAAGAACCATACATAGTAAGTCATGTGTTGACAGCTGTGTTTAAAGCTGCTACCACTTGGATTTGAACTCTGACTTCACAACTGTTTTACATCAGTTTTACATTAATCTTGAGCAGACGTGCCTCTTCTCATCAATCTTAAGGTGGTTAAAATATCAACCCCAAGTGCAAAGTTGTCATAACGAGACTTGTGTAAGTCCAGAAGTTGTCATTTTAAGACGCAGCATCTGAATTTGGTTTTGTGTTGGCAACAAATAACTGTGCTATAATTTTGTAATGGTCTCCCATATCTCTGCTATCTAATTGAGTTTGGCATACAAAAGTATCCTGAAAACTATCCTGAAACAGCTGCATAGCAATAGAGTAAGGCATATTTATCCTAATGTATCTGAACCCTAATCTAGTATTCAGGTCAAAAATACCTATTTTATTATTATTTAAAGAACATTTTTCTAGACATTCTGTGGGAAGAAGATATATTTTTTCCCCTTGATGCAAAAAAATTTGCCTTGCCTTAGCAACATTTGTGGTGTTTGGGTCAATTTGACCCAAGTGCAATTGCTGAGAAGGGGTATTTAAAAACACAGCTTATAATCTTACCTTGCTTTTCAGGGAGCCCATTGTAACATCAGGAAATGAAATACAGATAAAAAGAGCCTTTTGGCTCACATTGTGATATTAACACACATAGCATGCATGTGCACACACACACAAACAAATTCTAGTTAAGACTTTCTGGCATGTGCACATTTATTTATTTTTTATTTGTTAGCCTTTATTTAACCAGGCTGTCCCATTGAGATAAAGGATATCTATTGCAAGGCAGATCTGGCCCTAAAAAATAATCTAGATCTGACAAAATTTGAGAGTTGGCAGGAAAACAGAAAATGTGAACAAGTCAAAAGGACTTGTTGGAGAATCAAATGAATCAAAGTTCTGTGAGATGCTGAGAGTGGAGGACAACATAATTTTCCAGGAATCTGTGTCTTTAAAGACATTACACATAATTGCCCGAGTAATGACCCAAAAAACAAGAACTGTTAAAAGGCAGAGGAGGAAGTTGGCAGCAAACTATGTGGGACCAGTGGGTGGAATGGCTTTCATTTCTTTGTAACACAGGACTCACTGTAGCAGTTGATATATGCCTTGTGGGATTTAGAGGGCCGTTTAGACAGGTCGTGCCATCTAAACCTGCTGGATATGGAGAGAAAAAAATGGAGTGTCTCTGGTGCTACTTTCTCATGTGTGGAACCTGCAAATCTGTACTTATAGAAGATAGAAGGAGATGCCCAAGAGAAACTAAGGAATTTAAGTGGTGATACACCTAATGTATGGCTTCTGAGGCCACAGTGGCACTTTTAAAAAAAAACAAAAAAAAAAACAGCCTGAACAAAAGTTTCTTAGACCATAGATAGAATAACCTTCACTTTGGACTGTGGAAGAGTCGGCCAATCAATCTCATCAAAATTTGTTGTGACAGAAAACTCTACTTTGGTACCCACATACCCAAACCCACCCAGGGCAGAACTGTGATGCTTAGGGGTAAATTTCAAAGTGAAAAGACTAATAACATTATTATTATTATTATTTCTATGATTATTATTATTAGTAGTGTTTGGTAACTGGTGAATTTGAAAATTGAACACCAAAAAAGCTGTAAAATCTGACACAATAACCCTTCTGTCAAGGAAGTAAATAATTTCCCACCTTGTGTTTGATATCTGAATATGTGTATTCAATGTTATCAAGTCATATCTGAATATGTGTATTCAATGGTATCAAGTCATGTTGATATATTTCTCACATTTGAGTTTATTTTCTCAGCTTTTATAGGTACTTGAAAAAAACGTAGTAACCTGTGGATTACACGGGACAAATTTTCGTTTTGCAAATGTAATTTTTTCAGTCCAGTGAGCAGTTCAATTCATGTCCATTACGGTGGCGTCCATGAAATGGAAATATCTATATTTGGATATCATTATAGGTGAGAAAATGGATTTTGAACTGACTGATAAAGGTTGGCTCTAACATTTTCTATTGAAAGCTCTTGAATTTGCTTCAGACGATGTTGAATCAGTGGACGTCACCCTTGGCAAAGGGCTTTGCCTTTAATCTGGTTCTCAGGCACCACTAAATGACAAACCACTACTTGTAATAGTTACAGAGTTGCACACAGTCAGTCCCTTGCCGTGTGTAAAGTGTACTTGGCCATTGAAGTGATTCTTTCTCAGTTTGTACTGGCTGGAAGAGAGTTTCTTGTGTTTTGGAATGAGAAGCCTATCAGCCTGTCTCCTCTTAAACTCTGTGAAAACAAACACAGGAATCTAACAGGGCAGATTAACACTGACAGATTAACATGCCAACTCTGTGACTATTCAACAACTGTAAGATTAGATAAAGGTTTGAAGATGTCTTTTTATGTGTTTGTGAGAATTAAATACTGTAGTTGTACACTAATATTTGGGTTAGTGTAAAATAATCCCCCCAAAACAAAAATGTTTAAATTATCCAGAATAAGTAATTAGTGAGGTATGTACATCAATATATCAGTAAGTATAATGTAAATTGATGTATGTGTATACACACACTCATATATAATCTCAGTCATAAGATTCCAGGATATATTATTCCAACAGTATATTATTATTTTTAAGAGTACTTTTGATACTTTAAATGTATTTTGATGCTAATTCTCCTGCTGTACTTGTAAGGGAGTATTTCTACTTTATGATGTTTCTACCTTGACATTGTTTTAGGAAATATCACTGGACAAACAGCATTTATTTTTTTCCATTACACCCTTGTGAAGCATTCCTAATAAAACAATTTTCTTTGTGGTCAATATAAACTTACATAACTTTATTCTTTAAAAGAAAAGCACTAGTTGTGTTGTGGTTGCTTAGCGTACAGAGGTGATTGCTGTGTATTAGCATTTCTTTGACATTTTTGTTGTCACAACATCTGAGATAAGGACATCTGAGCATTGTTCATTCCTCACAGACGCACATAGAATGTGCTCTACTTTTTTTTACCCTCAATTTGTTACGCTGGAATGTCTCTTTCATGTCTGCAATCTAGGAAACAAACTACTACAATTCCACAGTCAAAAAACAAAAACTGTCAGTGTCCTCGTGTAGTGCTTGTCATGTCCAACAAAAGGAGGAGATGTTGAGAGTATGTGCATATGTACAATTTGCTTCCCCTCAAGAGAGGTTTATATTTGGAGTTTAACTCAAGAAATAAATTGAGCAGGAATGTGTGTTTAGATTTTGGCAATTTTTTGAACAGATTTTTTTCCCCACTGCTGTCTCATTCAATTTGAAATGTCTGCTGTAATCCGTAACGATCATTTATATAAACAGGCAATGCTGGCACCATACTTACACTTCCTAATTCTGTGAAGAGTAGGTGTTTTTTTAAGGAATATAAATATGTAAACATCCTCTTCATGAAGCTCACTGAATTAGTGCATTTGAAACACAAGTATAAAACCCAAAATATTTAGTTTGACATAGCAATGCAGCATGGTCCACCAAATTTTCCACAGCTTTCAACCTTGTCATGCTGCTGTCATCAGTTGTATGGAATTTGCCTGTTATGCTGAGGTGCTGTCATGACATCATCCTTCAACCTGGGCTGCTCTAGTTGATGAAGATAGTGTTATGTGGCTGAAAGCCCAGAGAATAAGGTTTGAGTGGTCCTAAAATTGGCATTGAGTAATCCAAATTTAAAGCTTAGCTTTATGCAAATTTATTGAACACAAGTAAATTGAGAATGCACCATTAATTTGACAACATAAAACACAATCTGCCTGAGAGTAAAAGACTTTTCTTACCAGCAGGTGGCAGTGGTCTGGTTTTTGTCATGGAAAAAAAAAATGTTATTTTTAAATTATACATCTATACCTAATGCATACATTATGTGTGTGTATGTATGCTGTATGTGTATTATTTATGACCCCATTTTCAAAAAAGTTGTGATGCTGTGTAAAAAATTTTTACATTACATTTTACATTTTCATTCAATGGTAAAATGTCCTCTTGTGGAGGATAAAGCTGTAGAAGATGAAAGTGAGTGAGTGGGTAAAATGTCTTAATTTCAACATCTGATATGTTGTTTATGTTCTATTGAGAATAAAATATGGGTTTGAGTTTTGCAAATCATTGCATTCTGTTTACATTTTACAGTGTCCCAACTTTATTGGCAATTATTGTTATACATTATAATTCGTCTACTTTTGGTTTCTCCCGTTAGGGGTTGCCACAGTGAATCTTCTGCCTCCATCTTGTCCTATTCTTGTGTCCTCTTTTGTTACAACCACTGTCTTCATGTTCTACTTCACAACATCCATGAACCTTCTCCGTGGTCTCCCTCTTTTTCTCCTACCTGGCAACGCCATCTTCGACATCATTGTCCAATATAATCCCTATCCCTCGTCTGCACGTGACCAAACCATCTAAACCTACTTTGTCTCCAAACCGTTTCAACCGGAGCTGTTCTTGAAATATGCTAATTTCTAACATCTGTCTGACATATA